>CM066172.1:10854538-11079538 GCA_033629205.1 Lithocarpus polystachyus | reverse complement strand
TTTAACTAGGATGTTATCTGTGATGGTGGAAGGTTTCAAATGCTACCAGGATGTTATCTGTGATGAGGCAATTGGACAGGAATGCAATTTGGGATTCAGACACTAGTTTTGGGAGGCATTTCTTGAGGTGATTAGCTATGGTTCTGGAGATAAGTTTGTAGATGACATTGCAAAGGCTTATGGGTCGGAAGTCTTTGGTTGTTTCTTGGGATTTGGTCTTAAGAATGAGGCTGATAAAGGTATGGTTTATATTTGGTGGAATGGTTCCTAAGTTTAGGACAGAGAAAGTAGTAGAGAGGACATCATGACCAACAGTGTTCCAATAATGTTTAAAGAAAACAAGGGGCATACCGTCTGGTCTGGGTGCTGAAATGGATTTCATTTGTTTCAAGGCTGCCTCCACCTCACTCACAGTGTACTCCTTAGTCAACTCCAAGTTCATCTGTGGCGTCACTTTTCTTTCAATCCTCTAAAGGATGGAATCGAAGTTAGAAGGTGCTACTGAAGTAAATAGCTCGCTGAAATAAGAGACCAACATCTGCCCAATCTTTTGTTCATCCTCAATAACACAGCCATCCTCACCAATTAGTTTGGAGATGAAGTTCCAATGATTTCGTTGGCTAGCTCTACTATGGAAATAGCTACTATTGAGGTCACCAGCCTTAAGCTAATCCACCCTTGACCATTGATGCCACATGCAGTCCTCTTTGACCATTAAATCATAAACTTCCCCCTTTAGAATCCTCACTTGCTCATGATTTTGTCCTATCATTGATAAGGCCTCGGCCTGAGCTAGCAATTTCCTTTTCTTCTCTAATAGGCTTCGGATATGGCCAAATGTAAGTCTATTCCAAGTTTTTAGTTTTGTGCAGCATGCCTCAACTTTTGCTATGAGCTTGTTCATGGGATTGCCCAAGTATTGGTCATCCCAAGCATTCTTGATCAACCCTTCACACCGGTTGTCCTTCATCCACATCTCTTCAAATCGAAAAGGCCTATCTCGCTTTGAACAGATAGAGAACCCGAGATGTGATGAACTCACACTGAAGGAAATTTTTGAGACCAAGAAGAAGTAGCCACTCCCCTGACCAATCTGACCCATGTCACTACCCATCAAATTGATTGGTGCACCACGTAAACGGTGAGCCTACATATCCCAAATCCTTGAAACCACAGAAGTCTAATACTTCTCTGAACTCCACCATTTGACGCTCATGTCGTAGTGCTCCACCCATTTTTTCCCCTACCTTCACTATCTCATTGAAGTCACCTACACAGAGCCAAGGTAGATTCATTTGGAGACGGAGATGCTTCAGTAGCACCTAAGAGTATTCCCGGTTGGCTGTTGCCGGATTTTCGTAGAAACCGGTAAGTCGTTAGGCGTCATCCACTCCTGGGTCGACTACGGCATCAATATGTGATGAAGATGAGCTCTGCACCTTCAAATTGAGACCATCTTTCTAGTACAAAGCTAATCCACCACCTATGTTATTTCGGGGAACAATAAAAAGATTTTTCAAATCCAATTTACGACATAGGTTTTTAAGGAACTTATCTTTTGCTCTGGTCTCCATCAAGAACACGAACCATGGGGAATGCTTCTTCACCATTTCGGTGAGCTCCAAGACTGCTCGTGTCCTCCCCAAGCCACAACAATTGCAGCTAATGTCGTACATGGTGTCCGGCGTGGCTGGACATCAGCCATCGCCGCTGGGAGTGAGCAGAGGACCTCATCTTGAGAGACATTTTGGTGTTTGCTTAGGTGTGGGTCTGTAGTATGTATCAGGTCTCTTCTAACTTCAGCTGAATGAACATATGCATCCTGACTTAAGGCTTTAGTTGCACGTGTATGTCTAACTCATGTGCCTTGTTCCTTGGGCTTGGGTCCGATTACTTTGCCTTTCTTTCCTGCCTATGGGCTTCCCATTGTGTCAGGTAGTGAAAGGGGCCCAAGGAGATGGGCTTTTTCATTGGGCTTTACCAAGTGGGTAGAGTTTGTAAGTGAATTGGAATCCCGCACTAAAGGATTTTCAAAAGAGGCATTCACGTGTATAGGTATGGTAACTACATCCCTAACTACGGAGTTTAAGCCAAATTCCTCGTCAATTTTTTGTAGGGTTTCCTCAAAATTCGACATCATTGAATTTTCTTGTAAGCTTTCCTTATGGGTCAAATTCGAATCCAGACGTGAATTTTCCGACGCCGTCACTACCTAAGTTGTCGTTGAGGGCCTGGTGCCATTTTTCCTCCCCTCCTTGTTTTCACCATTCTTTCTAGGTTGATGGAAGGCATCATTACGTGGGTTTGGACCAGGATAGTTCTGTCTACTACTAGGGATGTAAATCGAAGTCCTCCTCGCTGAGAACTCATTTTCTGCACGTAGCCATTCCCCGTATTGTTGGTCCTCTTTCCGCAAAGAACCCTTGCTTCCAAGCCATTGTTCACAATCGTGGTCGTCATGAGAGGCCAGTCCACACCAGTAACAGAAGTTTGGGAGGCGTTCATATTTTAAGACTGCTTAACCAATAACCCTATCCTCTGACCATATTTTCCGAACCTTGCTAAGAGGTTTGGAAATATCCACTTGGACTCGAACTTGAAGATAGCTACCTATGTTTCCTTCATCTTCGGTTTTAGTCGAATGGAGAAGAGACCCAATTGAGCTTCCTATAGAATCCCCTACTTCAGTCGTCATGCAGTGCACCAGGAGATTATGTATTTGAATCCAGAATGATACAAAGCGAAAGGGGATGGCTGCAATAGGAATGTTGTCCACCACCCTCTCCATAATCACCAAGTGCTTGTCATAAGTCCATGGTTCATGCTCCAGAACCCTTTCTAGGTCATATTCGTTGTCAAAGTCAAAGAAAAGCTTATTATCTCCCATATCTTGAATCCTGAATTCCTTCTGAGTTCTCCATAGTGGTTTAAAAGTGCAGGCTACTAATTCAATATTCACCATCCGTCTGGTTAAGAACTTCGCCGCCAGAAGAATGCGCGGGGAAAGCGAATCTTTAGGGCACGCAACCCCCATCTCCTCATCTTCGTCTAAAGCAAGGTTGCGCCAGAGCCCTTCTAGAATATCCATTGTCGTTGCTTGGAGGGAAATGAGATGAAACAGCCCTACAAAGTGGACCACCACTCAAGGGGACAACAACTTGTACAAGGACAAGGATTGAAAAGCTCCACTGCTTTAGGTATTTAAAGAGGGAAACCTAGAAAGGCAAAGAGCGACCGAGGTGGCATCTCCGAATTGGATGGATGCCAAGGAAACACATGTAGTAGAACAATAAAAAATTCATGTTTAATTTCAACCCTCACAATTGTATCACCACCAAACTAACTAGCTTGTGTTTAATGTACACACGCTGAAGAGAGGAACAAGGAAAGTATGGCTCAAACCTATACATTTATATGGGTAACACTTGTTTTACACAAATAGACCTATTTTTAAACTAAAACCGTACCTTTTTTTGAGTAAGAACTAATACTGTAAATTGATGTCACGATCTGTATTAATTTGTGTGCAATAAACACAACCTTACATTTTTTGTGCCACATAAACAAGAATTCCTATGTCAAGCCCAAGCCAAGACCCATCACAACCTTCACTCAACCATGACCAAGTGCAAGTTGGAATGGGATAGAAGGACCAATAGTCATAATATGGATATTTTTTTCATGTTATCCTTGTCTCTTTGACTTTTTTTTTTTTTAAGCACAAATTTTCATAAATCTCATATATGGGTTGAACCCAATAATTCGTTTTTTTGTTATTAAGTAATTGAGGAAAATAGAGGAGTGTCTTATAGCTTGTGTGTGTCCTAATAATTCAATGTTATATTATAGATGAATGCTTTACAAATATAAGTCAAGAATCCACTCCAATTAAGAGAACTCAATCAAAGAGAAGAAAAGTACAGCTTTGTTACAATATTACTGACCAATAATTTCTATGTGCTTAATAGTCCTTATATTACTTTCTTCCCTTGTTTTCGCCCCTTATGGCCTTAGTTGTCTTATACAAGTGAATATTGCAAGCTAATAAAAACCAAATAAAATTTAATTTTGCACCAAATGTTCTTCTTTGATTACTTTTTCCTAGATCCAATATAGAAAATTTTCCTTGGTTATGCTAGTATATTACATAACAGTATGAACTATGAAGATTGTTGGTGCGCATGAAACTAATGTGTGGTTACAACAAAAAACAATTAAAAGAGAGAGAGACAGAGAGAGAATATTGCAACAAATAAGGAACTCAAGTTTACATAGAGGATAGTTGAAATGATTGTGTTGTAGACTTTATGTTACATCATTGGACGCTATACACACGACCCTTGACAACCATGTGGAATTGAAAAGTTTTCATCTTGTTTTTCTAGATGAAAACTTTGATTGATTACGACCCTTTTGCAAATGATTGCGAATACTTTGAAGAAGAAATTCCTGATCTATACATGATAGAAAGTATTTCTCTTTAAAACAATTTATTTATCATTATAATTATATCATATATCATATTATATACAATATATAATAAAAATTAGGTTTAGAAACTGTGGTTGTGCCAAGTGACTTCACCAAATTGCAAAAAATTTTAAAAAAATAAATATAATTTTTTTAGTCTTATTTCTTCTCCTATAATATCTAAGATGATAAAAATATTAATTTGATTACAATACAAATTCTAATCCTTTTATTTTTAATTTATTTTTTACTATTTTTTTTTTCCTTTTCACACACAGTTACTTTTTTTTTTTCTTTGGATTTCCTTTTTAGATGCCACTTATTTTTAAGATTTAGATTTCAGCTTCACAATTCCACAACTTTATAGGTAAAAACAACTTCTTATTTGTTCTTATCAACTATTGCTTTATCACTAATTTCTAGATAAAAATAACAAATTTTTTAATACATGTGCTAATGCTATCTCACCAAATTTTAAAGTTAAAAAATTAAAAAAAAAACCAACATGCATAGTTAGGAAGAGTTAGGCATGTGCATGAGTTAAAGAGTTATAATCTATATCTATTTGATTATTGAGATAAAACCAATTTTTATTGTGATTTTTTACTCTTCACACGCAGTTACTTTTTTTTCTTTTCCTTTTTACATGAATAAAAGGAGTTACGTACGCATTGGAATATACATACACATCCAAGTCTACTTGGTAACCCCATAAAATCATTTATTTATTTATAATATTAAAAAAAACATAAATTTATTACCCGATTTTTTATTTTTTAGATAACTCAAGTCTTTTTCCTATAGAGACAAACCAATTAGAGAGAAACATTCACGGCTAGACCCCATTAAAATTATCAAGTTAGGATTACAGGTGTCATTTACGTGAATTGAAAAAATTTTATGATTATTATTATTTGAGATTATCTAATAGATAAAATTATTATGATTTTTTTTTTTTGGTGATTATCTATTAGATGAAGACTTTTGAATTCTAATTAAATTAGGATTTCTAATATATATATATATATAGAGAGAGAGAGAGAGAGAGAGAGAGAGAGAGAGAGAGAGAATTTTTTTTAGTGTGTATTCTTATTGTAGGGTTAAAGGTCCAAAATCATATATTGGGCCTTGGGCCTTGGCCGAAAGCATGAGTAGTTCGAGGATGAACGAATGGTGATAAATGGTCTAGACTTGAAACTTAATAATCGAGGTACAAATGAAAAGGTGGTCTGAGGAGGAATATCTCCTTGGGTATGATACATCCAGCTCACATATGTATTTCAACAATCATGATAATCTTCCAACGAACTCCAGTGACAGGGACGTGCATCATGGACATACGAGAAGGAGGGGAGTCCAAAAATATCTTGAGGAAAGCTACTACCACCGCATTGAATGCATTGCATCTGCTTTTCAGGCCGCATTTATGTGGAAAAGACCCCTGAACAGTGTTGTCTTTGCTACCACGACTCACAAAAAGTCAAAGAGGTGTCTGATTGGATAGGTACTCTAGTAAGGGTTTAGATGATCAACAAGCGTAGGAGCAAGATGGTCCAAAGAGAGATATATATAATGTAAGAGACCCTCCGTAAAAGAGGATCGAGAAAAGTCATTAGGGAACACTGTAGCCATCAAAATTATACTTGTATTCAGTTTAGTTGATTTATAGAAGAAATTGTCTCCTCGGACAATGAGTTCATTCACATCCGCTTTTACTGTCTTGGTTTGGTCATCTTTTAATCCTACTAGCCGTTGTTCAATTCGTTAGGACCTAGTTTTTCAACCCACTCTCTACAAATTTATTGAATTAGGCCTATTGGGTCAACCTTCCATTTATCTTGGGTTTAGGCCTCAAATCGCGACCCTACGATAATATATTCCTACCACGGCTGCTTCTTCATTCTTTTTTTCTTTTTCTTTTTTTTTTTTTCTTTTTTGATAGAAAGTAGAAACACTACTTATTATTCTAATCAGCACTCTCCTCCATTGTCAATAATTCTCATTCTTTCATAATTTCTATGTTGATTAGAAATCTAACTCTCTTTTTGTTTTGTTTTGTTTTGTTTTGTTTTGTCTTATTACTTAGGCAATTTGATATTTGTGAAATCCATAGTAGAATGATTTATCAAACCTACTATCCACACTATTGCAAGTATGAATTTCTCTTCTTAGTTTCTGTGTTTTTTTTTTTTTTTTTTAAGATTTTGCTTATGAGTCATAAAGGCAATTTTACATCCATAAAATCCATTATATAAACCATTATAAATACTTAAACTTTATCTATTTATTATTTAAGAATTATTAAATTTTGTATTCTCTCCTACAAGAGTTTGTATTTGTGTTATGTTTAATTTACATATACTTTTCTATTAAATTTTTTAATTTACATATACTTTTATATTATATTATCTGTAAGGACACGACTTCGATTCTTTGGGCCCAAGATATGGACCAATCCAAAGTGCCCAGAAACAATGAACTTATAGAGAATGGGAAAGGAAAGCTAGGCCAGATCGGTTTAGATGATCAACAAGATGAATTCAGGTCTTAAGGAGAACAAGATGAAGGGTTTAAGTTCAAGAAACAGTCCTCGGCCAAAGTCCGAGGAGATTCACCTTTGTATATCTTTCTTTTCTTTTGTCTAGATCTCCCCCACTATGAGAAATTCCTTCACATTATATATGTCCTTCCTAATCATCCTGATCCTACACTTGTTGGTTATCCGGATTTTCACTTAAGTGCCTGTCCTACCCTGTGCCCTTTTTTGACCTTCTGTGAGTTGCGGTGGCCAAGATTGCACTGTTCATGTGTCTTCTCCACATAAATGCGGCTAGGGGATTAGTTGCAGAGTCATTCAATGCGGGGTTGGCAGCCTTCCTTCTTGATATTTCTCTGGATATTTTCTGTTGTGCATATCTCTTACATTCATCTAGGCCAGCGGAACCTTCTGGGACGTTTCCTCTGACCGGAAGAGCTTCGAAGTTCATTCCAATCTCGAGTATCCGTGATGGCATTATCCTCGGCGTTATTCTTTGGACTTCTCAATTTGGATTTGTATTCCATACCATCCATCTCGGGCGTTATGGGTTGAGTGGGACTGTCCTCGGACCGATCACTATCCTCATCGTGGGTGTTGGGCCCAAAGCGCAGGCCCATTTCTCTTGTTGGCCCTTTGCCCCCACATTATCATTGAAAAGTTATTAGATAAAACTCATTTTCCCTTTGTAGTGGGTTGGATATGAAACTTATTTTCAAATATATATTATGCAGATTTATAAAAAAACAAAATCCATAAATGAATAGATGGTATAAGTACAACCATCCAAAAATAAAATAGAAAACTATTGACATTAAATATATATATATATATATATATATATAATGTGCAAGTAAATGGAAATAAGAGAATAAAATAGAATTCAAGTTTCTACTAAGAATTCTTTTCATATAACGTATAAACAAAGAGCTTGGTTATAAAGATTTACTTCATATAAAAATTTATCCCATTGTATATTTTGAGTATCCAAAAAGAATGTAAGAAACTGTTAGGGATAGATTACCCAAGTTCACAACAGAGGAGGTTCAATAGATTTTATGTTATCATCATCATCCTCCTTATTCTCTCTGTTTTAGCCTTATGGGTTGAACAAATGGTTTTATTCTCTCTTTATTCAAAATAGTAGTGAGAAAATTACGTGGTATATGAAAAGTTTTGCAATTTTTTTTAGTTCATTGCAAACTTTTTTTAGTTTAGGTATAAAACCGTGCAACGCACGGGCCTTCCACTAGTTATATAATAAAAGTTGTATTATAAAAATTGTTAAGTCTTACGATATACACGTTCGCTAATTATTAAGAAATCTACTGTAAACGAATCTCTATTACCACTATTTAAAGAAATTTAATATTACTTCATATAAAATTATATTACTAATAAATATTGTATTTTATATGTTGTGGTTTCACAAAATGATTAAACATAAATTGTTCACTTTATACAATATGCTTCTATTAATGGCTCACTATTTAAAAATAGTTTACTTTGTGAGAAAGTTTAAAACTAAAGTTTTTAAAAATAAAAATAAAAACTACCCTAATTAAAATTCTATTATTAAAAGTTTCAAAAAATTTAAATGAAGTTTCATGATTTATCATGTACCATAAGGCTGGCCTTGGCATCGTGATCCAGAACTCCCTAGGACAACCAATTGCTTCCTTATCTGAATTGGTGAATCTACCATACTCATCCGATATTGTTGAAGCAATGGCTGCAGCTAGAGCCATTTACTTTGCTCAAGAAATTGGCTTAAATTCCTTCATCATTGAAGGCGATTCTGAAGTTGTGATCAAGTGCCTTAGAAGTGACGACGACTCCTTTTCTCCTTTTGGTCATATCCTTGCAACAGCCAAAGCGACCATAGAGACCAGCTGTTGTATTTCATTTTTCCATATTCGTAGACTTGGTTACTCTGTTACTTACAACCTAGCTAAACATGCAAAACATGTTAGACGTTTTTCGGTGTGGATGGAGGATGTTCCTCCACACCTTCAAGCTATAATTTCAGCCAATAATGACTAGTTTTTTTCTTAATAAAAGTTACTGATGTTGTTTCTCAAAAAATAAAAAATAAAAACCTAGTACCACAAAACATGCATGCTTCCATCATGTAACATAAGATAATTTTCATCATGTAACAAAACCAAAAAAAGCCAAAATCCAAGGCCTAAAGACACCAAAACTGGACTTTGATAGTCACTCATACCCTGTATGTGTATGATAGTCAACGCCCAAATCAACCAAGCCTAGCCAAGAAAAGCAAAGCTTGCTGGGCATGTAGTG
Source organism: Lithocarpus polystachyus (assembly GCA_033629205.1). NCBI lineage: Eukaryota > Viridiplantae > Streptophyta > Magnoliopsida > Fagales > Fagaceae > Lithocarpus > Lithocarpus polystachyus. The sequence continues at coordinate 11,070,228 of CM066172.1, read as the reverse complement.
TATGTGCGATAAGCTCTGCTTGTTGCTCAAGTTTAGCTCCCTAACACAAGCCTCCAAGCCAAGAACACATGATAAAGGTGGCAGTTTTTGCGTATACAGTGTAAGCACCAATAGGCCTGGACATCATGTTTACTGCCCAAGCTTGTATTTAGCAAACTGTTATAGGCACAGTGCTTGGACCAAAAATTCTAAAACCGCGTAAAAAAATTACAACTTTTACTATAATTGCCCACGTTTTAGAGGGTGAGTGACGGAGAGAAAATAATAGGTCCATGTGAAAGTAACAGATAATTTATTAGTCTATCACATAAGATAATTGTAATAAAAGTTATGACTTTTATAGGATACTAGAATTACTCATGCTTAAACAAATTTTTGCGAATACACTCAGTGGCGGCTTTAGAAATTTTATTTAGGGTGGTCACTAAAAAATTTAAATTGCTACAAAAAAAAATTTTTGCAAATACACTTAGTGACGACTCTAGGAATTTTATTTAGGGTGGTCACTAAGAAATTTAAATTGCCACAATATTTTTCTTGATACTATTTTTTAAGGAAAAATGAAATTAAAAATTATTTTTATTGAATAGGTTGTACGAGTTACAAATTTTATCTTTTTTTTTTTTAATAATAGGTTTTTTTTTTTTTTTTTTTAATAATAGGTTTCTTTTCTTTTTTTTTTTAATAATAAGTTTTATGTTGAATGATTTTTTTACTTCTTGTTGTTTGGTCTTGTATTATATTTTATCTTTTGTTTGGTCTTGTATTGTTTTTGTTTGGTTTATGTTTGTTATTATTTGAGCTAATATTTATTGTTATTATTTAAGCTTTAAAAAAAGGGATTAAAAATTATATTTGGGAGTAAAATTAGTAATGTCATATCCACAACATTTTTACCATAAATCTTATACAAAAAGCTATTATTAATAGGTAAAAATATAATATTAGTATTTGGCCCAAATTAAAACCACATTAGATTTGTTGTAAAATTATTATAAAAATATTGTGAATATAGAAACATTACTTCTACTTTTGTTAAATCCAAAATTTTGTAATTCTCAAGCCAGGGTGTTCAAAATTTTTGGGGTCTAAGCAAACCAGCAGCTGCTGTTGTAAGTATTTTATTAGGAGAGACACCCCAGTACATTCAGTAGTCGACTCATATCTACTAAGAAAAATGATTCTAACCACAGCCAAAACTACTCAAGAATATTCAACAGGAAAGAGAACACAAGGAACTTTAATAAAGGTTAACAGTTCTCACACTTAGGATAAAACTTACAAAGGTCTTTTCATCATGCTTAAAATTAGGAACTCATCCAATTTGGGAGAGCAAAATTAGGAATAAGATCTTAAAAAGATGCAGTAAGCCGTCCAAAAGTTATATATAAACTACCAATACAACCTTTTTTGCACTGGATAATAATAATATTCAAGTGTTTAGCCAAATTAAAGCCTGGTAGGCAGTCCTCTCGGACAAATAGCGGACCATTAACATTATTTCAACAAAAAGGAGATCAGATCAACATTATTTCAACAAAGAGGAGATCAGACCGGTCAAATAACCAATGAATGTTGCAGAAAATTTGTTTACTAGCAAACAATCCAATTTCGAAACACGTCGCTTTGTGCTCTGGTGGGATGTCTTGCCAGCTTGACCAAAACTGCAACAAAATCCTGAAAGTAAATAATAACTTTTAGAACAATGCAAGCGGATGTTGGTCTTTAAAACAGTGAGTTAATGTTGTCTCTTGTCTTTCCACATTAATATTCCCACAAATAAGCATGACAACCAGGCCACAACATTCAGTTGGAAATGTAAGGTATGAATCAATATGGATCAGGTCTGCATACAAATATATGCTTCAACCTTATACATTATTTCATTTGTTCAATAGTGAGTTATATTGCATCAACTATTTATATCAGATGACAATATGAAGAAACCACCAATTCTATGGATTTCATGGGTTAATTAGAATAATTCCTGGGTCTCATATAACCATTGAGCACTGTTCCAGAAACGCTTAGTGAAATTCAGTCACATAAAACTTCAAGTCTTCTAATGGGTACTTGAAGGATTCTCTATCTTGGTGTGCGTATGTGACTGAAATTTGCCCAGGGCGAGGATGAAGGGCGAATTCAAACAAGTGACTTTGACTTCATGAGGCTGGTTCCAACTGATTGTGCTACCCGTAAAATTAAAATTCTAGACGAGTGAGTTTGACCCAAAGGGATGGGGAAGAGGAGACTAAAATTCTACAAGAGACATTGTCCCCAACTAATTGTGCTACCCCTTGGAGAATTGAGGAAGAAATTTAACTGCTTTTAGGGATTCGAGGGTGCATGTTTTACCATCACATCATAGAGAAATAATGATAAAACTTAAATTAAACACTATTTTGACAACCAAATATAACATGAAGTTTATACAGAAGTGATGGATCCACTGACCTCGCAGTCATTTCATAGGAAGTGCTAATTTCCAATAATCAGTTGATTTGATTGGAATAAAAGCAGCCAGATTCATAAGATGATTTGAACAACTGGTAATGACCACTGCCATTATTATGGTAATTTAATGAACGCGCACGGGATTCAGGAGGTGGTTGTTCCACCTGCTCGTGTCCTGATGAGGAAAAATCCCAATTTTGCAGTTCTGCATGCACTGCTGGCTGGGCTACGCTGCTTCGATTAACATGCATGAGCTGGTCCAGTGCATTGCCTTCAGAGTCGTTCAAACCCCATGAATTGGTTGACAGAAGAGAGAGAGCACGCCGAAGATCTGGCGCTACATTAACATTAGATGCAAACGAAGATGCCTCTAAACCTGTATAGAGAATTGTGATGTAAGAAATAGAGACTTTATTTATAGAAAGAAAATCCACAAATGAACTTGCTACACAACTTTGAATAAACACACTGGAGTCTCTGGGACGTGGTATGTATGTGCTTGCTTCCTCACCTTCTTATTATTATTATTATTATTATTATTTTACAAGTTAGTTATTATCAGTTTTATCACTCTATAAAATTTAAAATTAAAAGGAATGGAGAACTAAGGGGAACGTGGGAATAACTTTTTTTTTTTTTTTTAGAGAGTTTTAATCTATAACGTCCGCTCCTAATGATAGCTATTTAGCATCAGAACAAGACACCAATCGGCTTTTAGTGTAAGCGGAAATTGAACCCAGATCTCTTCTTCAACCATCAAAGATTTTACCAATTGAGCTAACTAGAACCCACTAAAGGTGGAAATAACTTAATTGCTAGATTGATGTCTATTGTCTGGATGGTCAAACCATTACCCAACAAGTCACAATATTATATAGGGACACACACAACATTAAAATGTAAATATTTATAGACAATATTCTATCAACATTACGAAAATAAAAAGTGGCAGCTTAGCACTACCATGTCCTAGCAATTTAAATACTACATTACCTTCAAAAATATAAATATTAACTACTTGCATAAATTTAAATCACAAAATTTCAAATTGTGAAGCGAGATTTATACCTTAGTCGGACAAAATCTAAATGCTGCAGGCATGAGGCCAAAGTTGCACTAAAACTACTCGAAAGAGTACTTAAGGAAAATTATACTTCAAAAAAAAAAAAAAAAAATGAAGAAGAAGAATGCTTGAGGAAAATGGGGATTTTTATGGGTTAATGTTAGTATTCTGCTGTAGGTTTGGGCTAATTTCTATTGTTGGCTTGGTTGGCACATAATTGGGGCTTGGGTTGGTTAGTGGGTGGTTTGGGTCTCTCATTTGGATCTGGTCTTGGGTGTGATTAAGGACTTTGGGAGCCATTTTGGTTCAGGTAATGGGTTTTATGGACTATTCAGGCTCTAGACTATGGTTATTGAGCTAGGAGCCATGGGAAAATTAAAAATGGGCTTAAACTATTTGGGTTTGGGTATGGTTAAGTTTCAACTTGGGCAAGTGTTTGGGCTTAAGGGGATTTTTTTGAGCTTGAGCTTCACTTGGACCAAGGCTTGGGTTTTTGCATTTATGCCGGGCTTGGGTTTGGGCTTGAAATGAAACTAAGCCCAATCCCTGAGCCCATCTGTTCTTTTTCTTTTTTTCCATAGACTGATCTGCTCTTCTCTTTCCACCTACCTCCTCTCACATTGTCAATATCTTTTGTCCTTGAGTGTGGTCATGAATCAGAGACATAAACGGTGGGCATGGGTTCTGTTGGTTTGAGGCAGTATGGATTGGGACTTTCATGGTTTTAGTGACTAGTGGTGCACAGGGATGAAGATTTCAGCCTTGGAGGTTTGGGTTTAGGTGGCTTCCTGATTGATGGTAGTTTGTGGTATGAATTTTACCGACAGTGATGGGTTGTGGTTGTCGGTGTGGATGGAGGTTCGCCGATGGTGCTTAGATGTTTTGGATTCGATGCGTCTTTGATAGTGTGCATTGGATTGACAGATGGGTAATTGGCTGGCAACAGATTTCGATAATAGAGGGGTAACAACAATTAAAATATTTACAAACATATCTAAAATTAATTTATAAGTAATAATTGATATAAAAGTAGTACATTAATAACCATAAAATGATGTTAAAATGGTACATTTTCAAGGAGAAAGGTACTCAATAAAATTAAAACATGATTCTCAATGAAATTAGGTAATGTTTTCCAGAGAAAATTAGGATATGCTTCCTAGGGGAGAATTGACATGTTTTCCAATAAAAGATAAGGCGCTCTTTTCAAGAAAGATCGAACATTTTACAAATAAAATTAAGGCACACATTGCAAGAAAACATTGTGCACATCTTTCCATAAAAAATACAGTATGCTTTCCAAGGGAAAATAGCATACATCTTCCAATAAAATTTAGGGCATGATTTCTAGTGAGAATTAGAACATGTTTTGCAATAAAAATTGTGAAGACCTTTCAAGAAAAACTTATGGGGTCAAAATTGTGTATCAACACTACTTGAGTATGGTATGCCTTATTTTCATCTGTTTATATTGCTTCAAAAAAATAAGCTGGGTAAAATTACAACTATACCTAGAGACAGTGAGTGTTTGAAATGTTGTACCTTGGCCAGCCAAAAAAAAAGCTATGACAAATGGAAGCAAGTGTTCGTTTGGTATAACTTATTTTTATTGGCCTATTTTGCCTTAAAAATAAGCTAGGTAAAAGTACAAATGTGCCTAGAAATAAGTGAAACTTTGAAATGTTGTACATAAGCCAAATAAGCTAAGCATGTTTGATTCGCCATATTTTAATGTATAACTCAGCAAAGAAATTAAAATTAATGTGTAACACTTCTACCAATTCAAAACAATTCTGTATAAAAGCAAGGAGAAATACCTTGACTAAGGACTTGAGGTGTACTGTTTTCAAAAGACAACATCTTGCTTGAATATGTTTGTAGCATGGAAGGAACCTCTGGTGTATCTGTGAGCAATTTCAGCTGCCTATCAATGCCCCCAGTTTTTGTAGGCCTAGTTAAAGAATGTCCAGTTTGTGTGACCTTGTTATAGTTGCATGCATTTTGCCATGTTGGATTTGCAGCTGACAATGGAACCCTATTCAATACAAGATTCATCTGCTGTCTCCCATCTGTAGAGATTAAAACCACAAAACCAAATGATATATAACCTTACTTCAAAGATTGGCTATAATCTCAGAAAAATTACCATGAGGAAAATGAAACAATCATGCATCATTGGCTTATAGAATCAAATGATGAAAGGCTAAAACAATGTTCCCAAAACAAACAAAAAATTTACAGAATAAGATGTTCACTTTTCTAATTGAGATGGTAACAAAAATGACGACTTAAATGCAGATAGACAGCCATATGAAGGACGGATTTAGTTAAGTTATATAACTACTGGCACAACAGAAAAGTACAGAAATTTTCAGCGTCAAAATTACCACCATATATTGATGAAGACAGACCAGGAGAATGGAACTGGATTGCCTCTGGCTGTGGCCTACGTCGCCGTGCATTGTGATCAGAGAGACGCCTACGACAGCTTCGCTTCTTATCATCAAACTCCGACAATTCATGGAACCTTAACATTCACAACCAAGTTATTGTCACATCAACAAATTCACTTAATAATAAGACAACCCCACAAAAATCTTCTTGTACAAACAAAATCTTACAATCAAGAAGTGTTGAAAATGCAAAAAAGACATCTAGTAATACAAATTACTAAGAAAATAGGGATCCATACTGGTAATATTCCTTAAATTAGATCCAAAGAAAACTTGCCTGCTGCACTGTTGGCAAAACCGACGCTCCATACCAGCAACGATGACCTTCGGGCTTTTCGAGTGGCTTTCACAAATTCTATGCCTACGATGGTAGTCTTTCGATGACTTTAAGTCAATATTGCATCCTTCAACTTGGCAACGTGGGGTTTGTGTACTCTGATAAGATGCCCTAGACCTTTTTCCTGGAACAGCTGAGGATGTCGGAGTCACAGATGTTGGTAATGTCTTAGTGGTGTTTGCCACGCACAAGTCTTCAAAATAAGTTCGTTTACCAAGCTTCAAACCAATTATTGGTTCACCAGAGCTGATAGATGCACCCAAAGATGGAAATTTCCCAGGATTGTCTGCCCTGGTCCACTCATTCTTCTCGGTAAAATCTTTAGGAAAGCCATCGACAGTTCCACTTCTCTTAATTCCTTCCTTGGAAGAGGAATCAGCTGAAGCAGAGATGGAGCTCCTAGATGAAGAACCATGGCCCAAATCAGACCCTGAGAAACCACCACCACCTCCAGATGAATAAACAGATGTGTTGTCAACCCCTCCTTCAAGCTCATGATTTGATGGTTGTACCAATTCTGGAATATCAATTGTCTTTGAGCTGAACCCTGCCAATTTCTCCCAGTCCCACTCCGAGGTGGCTTTTGAGTTCCAGTCCATCACAAAAAAATTATTAAGAATACACCTATAAGAAAGAAAAACGGTTTTAGATGCAATGTGCATATATAATTTTCCAGCACTGGTCAGTATGCAATGACTGCAACTAACATAATGCCAAAAGTGCAGCAAACAGTCACTCTCGATAAGATGTGCTAACTGATGGAAAAGAGCAAGGACTAGAAACTCAAACAAGACAAGAGCCACATGTTACACAAGTAGTTGATAAACGTGTGACATATTTATCATGCTTTGACATATACAGCTCAAGTAAAGTCACTGTTACCTTCAACTCAAATCTCAGAATTGCAGTGTTTGTCCATTCCCTCTACTTGAGCATCAACATGTAAGGGTGGGTAGCAAATTTCTCTGTTTTTTCCTTTGAGAGAATAGATTAGAACCAGACTGCTCCGCAAGTCTAGAAGAGAACCAAGATTAATGCAAAGACCATATAATGGAGTAACGGAACAATAACGGTTGGCATCCCTTTAAATACATCACTTTCAGCCCATTTGTCCCGTTAGATTCTTAATCTCCCACCCTACCAAACAAACAAGTAAACTTAAAACTGTCAGAGACCTCCATGTGGATTTTTTTCCTTCCCATTTCGGCCAAGACAAAATTGTCAAGTACATGTCATCAGCGTGGTCCTACCAGCTCATTACCCACAAATTCACCACTCATACACAACTCTCCTGACCCCTCCGAGTGACATAATAGAATCCAACTCACACACCATTGAAAAAATTAAAACCAAGACAGTAGAGGGTAGCATTTTCTAATATCTAAAGTAAAACTGTAACTGCCATTCCTATGAATCAATAATAGCAATGGTCTAAGCAGTCCTACTCAATTAGACCCAAGATTTAAACCCATACACCATAAAAAGTAGCATTTTTTTTTCCCAAACTTCACTTAGTGCCATTAACATCCATTGTCTCAGAAAACCTCTTTAACACACACATTCTTAAGAAAGCAGGAGTTACAGTTAGCCAGGATATAACTTTTTTGTTTATACAAGGTTGATAATTTACAGCATCAGAAGATTGAGTGACTTTTTTCATATATTTGGCAATTGACAACCCCACCCCCCCAAATCCCCCCGGGCGAGGGAAAAAATAGAGAGAAGAAAAATGCCTCCAATAATTTCTGGCAAGAGAATAATACAATACTGTAAAAAAGATCACTTTCTTCACCAATAACTACACTTAAAGCTGCAATTGAGCAAGCACTCATGTTGAAAATGTTCACCGACTGACATCAACACTCATTCATTGCATCACTTCTTTCTCAACAGCAATTATTGGGTTTACACAGTCCAATAAAAATTGCATATGTTTCAATAATCCCTATCAGCTTTGTCAGTGTATCCCAAGCTAAAGCATCTTTAACTGACCCCATTTATCTAAATCTGAATACATGCATAATTCAAGCACTTCTGCATGAAATCCACAAATCTCAATCTCCCATCATTACATGAGATAACAAAAATTGTGTAACAGTCACATGTGCATAAGAAATTCCTAAACTTTTGTACCACCACAAAACAATGAGTAAAAAAAGATCCCAAACCATGGGTCTAAACTCTAAATTCTAACTCCCACCAGAAACAGAAACTCTAAAAACTTTTAGACTCTAAAATTTTCTGTCCCCCCCCCCCCCCCCCAAATAAAAATCATAGGCTTCCAAACTTTCATTATTATGCACTCAAAACATTGTCCCAACTACCCACATAATTATATCTAACTCAGAAATGAGAAATCCTAGAAACCCATTTATTATCATTTAATTATAATTGCCCGAGTCTGCATTAATAAAGTTATATATGTGTGTGTGCGCGCGCGCTAATAGGGTGTTCACAACTCTTTTAGCGCCCCAACTATTCCACCTGGTGTGTGTAGTTTCCCATCCCACACGCTAGGTAATTACAGAGGGGAAACTAGGGGTTGCCCCAAGATGCTAGCTAGAAGTTTTGAATTCAAAAACCTCATGGATCTCATGAGCCCTTGGAACCACTAGACTAACAACTTGGGGTTTATATATGTGTACATGCATACCAACCATCCCACACGCTAGGTAATTACAGAGAGGAAACTAGGGGTGGCCCCAAGATGTTAGCTAGAAGTTTTGAATTCAAAAACCTCATGGATCTCATGAGCCCTTGGAACCACTAGACTAACAACTTGGGGTTTATATATGTGTACATGCATACCAACATACATTCATACATCACATAAAGATGACATACATTCGTACATCACAAAAAGATGACATACATTCGTACATCACATAAAGATGACATATATATATGGTCAACAATTCTGAAGCTTGGTATCAATATAGTATACAACTGAGCAACTCTATTATATCCATTTATTGATTCACCTACACAAAAGTCAATCTTTAAGTTTCTTTTTACAGCAGTAGCACTCATCTGAGCTCTCCAAGGTATATACTATATACTTTTTCACTTTTTCACCCATAAACCAAAAAAAAAAAATCATTCAAAACCCAAAAATATAAAAGCTTTCCCTTTTTTTTACCCAGTTCCCAATAAAACCCAGTTTCAAAAAAACAAAAATTTCCAAAATCTCAGTACATAAAAAAAAAAAAAATAAAGGACAGAAGAATCTTATTCTCACAATCAAAGCAAAACCCATTTCTAGAGAGAGAAAGTAAAGGTGTAAAAAAAAAAAAGGAAAGACATAAAATTGATGACTTACAGTACAGGTTCTGCTGGGAGGGAATAGTTCAGGCCATGTGGAGTGGACTGAGTCAAGGAGCGAGTGGAGTGAGTCTGAGAGTGAGAGACGAGTTGAGAAGGGCTTGGAAGAGGGATATGTACCAAAAGTGGAAAGTGTATAGAGATGTGGCATTGAAGAAGGGAAAGACATTGCCACTGATTTTTTACTATTTATAGTATTATAATCTTTATTTTTTGAGGTATTTCAGTATTTGTTTAGGCTCACCCACTGGGCAATTAATTTTTGTCTGGTCCATAAATTATGTCTGGACACGTGTCCCTTTCTTTTGCTCTGAGAGGTATATGCTGTTGTTTACCAATTATGTCCCTATGTTAAGCTTTTGTCTCTGTCTCCCTCTCAGCAGCTACCTTTCTCCATGGACGGTGGGTGACTTTCTGTTTTGGTGTGCTCTCCATTCTCTAAAGTTGTGGCCAGGTTGTAGAAAGTGACTTCACAGGAGAGTTCTGTGTTTGTGTTTTCATTTTTACTTTTACTTCTTTTTTTGGATAGATATAATAAATAAAATTTTAACTTCAATCATTGTTCTTATACTAAAATATTAATTGATTTTTGGAGCTTGACTCTCTAATCTATTTCTTAATAACATGAAATTTTATTAGTTGAGTTAATTAGAATTTACAAGCTATGTGTATATTTGCAATTTGGAATTTAGATGTTTTCTAAGGTAAACACAAATTTCACTTTTCTTTTTCCTTCTGAATTATGAGATGAAAGATCAAGGAAATAGTCAAAAAATTTTGTTTGGGGGGTCAACTTATGATACTAATTTATTAGCTTATAAAAACTTTTATAAGCATGCACAAACACATACATCTATATACACGTAAAATTGAGTATCCTTCACAGTGAATCTTAAAGTTTTCATTTTAATATAAGTTACCAAATTGTCTATCAAAGTGAGTAAAAAAATGTCAATTGAACTAATAAAATATTCAAAGAGATGAATGATCCAAAACTTTAATAAACACAAGAACACATTTTACAGTAAAAAATGAATGTGAGAAAAAAAAAATCTCTATAACTAGATCAATTGGACAATTTTTTTAAGAGCATCATTAAACTATCTCAAAAATTTTGGGGGGAGGGGGGGAGCGAGTCCTTTTTTTGTAGGCTAATAATTAAAATGTTAAATATATATTTGTAGTATTAAAATATTTTTAAAATTTTTGGGGAGGCATGACCCCCCACTCATGCATGTAGCTCCGCCCCTGCAGAAGATGAGTAGTGCAATATCACATTTTTGGAATACCTATCATTATTTTTATCATAACTAATGACGTGGTATTTGTTGCTTTTTTAAAAAAATATTCAATAGTTAAGAGAGAAAATTAAGATTTGAATCGTGAATGTCTCGTTTGAAATCAAATACCATAAAGTATTAGCTGAGCTACAAGACTTTGACACTTTACATATATTGTAACATTCATTTCAGTTTCTGTTCAAATATTACTTTATATATCTTTTATATGGTTAAAAACCATGATTAAACATGCTAACAATATTATCTTTTATAATATACATCTTAATTATTAATTCTCATCATGCACTTTACTATTACAAAATATTTGAACTAGTCATCACATTAAACATCTTGACTTATATTTACATAAGATATTTTCTTCCAAATCATTATGCAACATTTAGATGTTCATTAAGTCCATTTTAATTACATGATTTATTAAGTCTTTTAAAAAAAATAAAAGATTTATTAAGTCATTTGAACAAAACACCCAACTATTATCATTATTATTATTATCATCAAAACACCCCAACTATTAAATAAGGTGAATGGTCCCATATGCATGATGTATTTGAAGAAAGTAGTACTCTAAATTTTGACCGACATTTTGTCTTATATGGTGTTATTAATGCTGCCAATGAAGCAAGCTTGCTCTATGGTCTCTATACTATCTTTTAGCCCTCATGTATTTTTAACAACCATCTAGATACTGACATGCCTGTAATATATAGCTTGCTAGTTGTAGGAATAGACATTAGATATGGGCAACCCCAAAGGACCAAGGTTGTTTAAAAAGCATATGCTTATTAGTGTAATATTTAATATAAGGCAGAAAGATAAGACAACTAAAACATGTTCAGCAGAAACATCCTATTCAGTACAAGGTAGTTCATTAGGACAAATTAGGTTTCATTTCATACCTCAACTTCAAGCAGACATTATTAAGATTAAGGTCATCTTCTTGTCTATTAACACACCTATCTTTTTCACTTGGTCCCCCAAAAACTTCTACATGTCAATGTGTGAACTGCAATAATAGATCATATATATTATCAGGACCATCAATATTATTATTTATTTATTTAAATTGTCACAATCTACTTATTTTCATTTTCAACTACCATTACAACAATCTTCTTTAAAACAAAAAAAAAAAAACAAAAAAACAAAAAAACTACTATTACAACAAACAAGATCAGGTTTGGAAACTAAAATTTTCATTGACGTTGTCACTGCTAGAATTTTAGTCACCTTATAGCCATATTACTATTATGTCATTTCTTGAATCTAAATAAAAGTATATGCATCTAAGAAAAAAAAAAGGGTATTATCGAAATTTCAATAAAAATTCATTAAAAATATTTAATTCATTCTGATTCATCTTAAAAAAATAAAAAAAAATCCCCAACGAGAGAATGAAAAAAATAATTTCAAAAATTCTATTATTTTCATTCAATTCCCCATTTTCTTCTCTCCCAAACAAGTTGTAGATTATCCCTTTCAATTTTTATTCTACAAAATTATGAAATATACTTTATTGACTTTATTTATTCTTCTTATTCTATTTTAGTAGGAGATTTCAATATTAGTGAAAAAAATAGTAGATAAAAACTTATATCTATTATCTTCCATCTTTGTATTCTAATTATTATTGTTTTTCTCTTTCCATGGTTTTAGATAATAGAGCAAAATTAAGATATAGTTCCTTTGATAGAGTACAATTATATTAAACATATACTTGCACTAATTGATAAAAGACAAACGATTATACCTAAAGTATATTCGTACTGTATTGAACCTAAATTTTATCTTTATATAAATGGTTGGGGAGATTTGTTGGGTGGGGAGGGGGAGGGGGAGGGGTTGGGGTTGGGGGGTGTTAAGACAGGTGTATGACATTAGTGTCATTGTCAAAGTTCGGGTAGATATTGGATGAAAGTCATCTTCTCCAACTTAAAGGTCTTTTAGTTTAGCTTACAGTACTTATGATCATTCAATCAATAATATTCAGGGGTCAGATCTCCTCTCTCCCTAATAATAGCATTTGAAAAGTAGTTCCCCTTTTGAGGCAGTAATAGCATTTGAATAGCAGCCCTACTTCTCATTTTGGGACCTCGTTTTGCAATTCATACATATGCACAAATCATTTTTGGTAGAGTGAGTCCAATATTTATTAAGAGGATGACATGCTACAAATTCCAATGTAACCTTTTATTAGAGACTTTAATTCTAAGAGAAAATTTTTGCATTTAGCTGCTTACAATACAAGGTAATCTAGGTAGGAGCTATTGTATAGTGTACACTAACCAATAAAGTGAGCCATAGATATGTGATAGGTAAATTACTATTTTAACTAGTTTATGGTTTTTAATTTAAAATTATTTAACTAAGAGATTGGGGGGTTTTAGAGAGTTTAAGAATTTGTGCGAGAGTATTTTTGAAAATGTTGAAATTCAAACAGGGAATCTTGTTATTAGTAGTATTAGACTCGTCACATGTGCTTTGCGCGTTCAATAATGTATTTTTGTTGTTGTTTTTTTTTTAGTGTTATAATGTTTAAAAGTAATATAGAAATAATCGTTCGTATTTTTTTTAAGAAAGAGGTAAGGTAACGTGGAATAATATTTAAAAATGAGATAAAGATATATAGTGTCTTAAATTTAGACTGAATGGAGAAAATAAAAGAAAACACCTAAAACTTAGGAACAGTAAATTACTCTTTTAACTAGTTTGTGTTTTTTAATTTAAATTACTCTTTTAGATAGTTTAAGAATTTTTGTGATGATATTTTAATACGCAAAATGTTGAAACTCAAACAGAAAATTCTATTATTAAGTGTGTGTTAAATAGTTTAAGAATTTGTGTAATGGTATTTTAATACGCAAAATATTGAAACTCAAATAAAAAATTCTATTATTAATAGTGTGTGTGTGTGTGTGTGTACGTACTGGACTTATCACACGCGCTTTTTGCATGTAATAATGCTTTTTTATTTATTTATTTTTGTTTTAGTGTTATAATGTTTAAAAGTGATATATAAATAATTGTGTGTATTTTTTTTTTTTTTAAAGAAAGAGGTAAGGTAAATTTGAGATTTAATTAAGGGTTCATTCGGTTGGAGAGGTGGAAAAGTGGGAAGATAGAAAATGGTGGGAGGATGGAAAAGTAGAAGAATAGAAAAGATTTTAATTTTCCTTATTTTTGTTTGGTTGGGAGTAGAAAAGTGAAGAGATGGAAAAAGTGAGTTTGTATAAATTTACTCATGCACCCTTGTTAAAAAATGATGGCCAATTAAAAAAAATGACAAACAACCAAAAAAAAAAAGCAATCACCCAATTTATTAAAAAATAAAAATCATGTCCCAAAAAAAAAAATCATGTCTAGTTAAAAAAAAAAAAAAACAACTATCATGCCCACAGCCCGCCAGGAAAAAAAGAAAAAATGGCAACGTCCAGGAAAGAAAAGAAAAAAAAAAGGAAAAAAGAAAAAGAAAGAGGCAACGTGCCCACCCACAGCTTAGGAAATCAAAAAATGAAAAAAAAAAAAAAAAAAAAAAAAAAAAAAAAAAAGAAGAAGAAGAAGAAGAAGAAAGCAACATCCAGGAAAGAAGAGAAAAAAAGAAAAAGAAATAGGCAATGTGTCCAGCACAAAAAATAAAATAAAATAAAGGAATTGGATATGGGCATTTTTGTTTATTAAGCAGCCTCATTTTTTTCCTTTAGTTTTCTCTCCATTTTGGGGAGAAAACTTTTTGGTAGACCTGAGGAGAAACATTCAGGTCTCATCATTTATTTTCCTTCCTCTCCACCCAAGCAAACACACTCAAAAGTTTTCCATACACCCTATTTTACCTCCAAACAAACACATCCTAAAAGGAAGATTATATACGTTAGTATGGATGGATGAGATTTGTGATAACAGTATATAATTTGGAAAACAGAAATTTTGAAATGTTTTAAAGAATTTAAAAAAAAAAACATAGAAATTTCGGGATAAGAATGAGTAGTATTTACATGAGGTAGTGTTTTTTTTTTTTTTTTGAAGTAATTTTATATTTTTTTTTATAAAGATAATTGAAGTATATGAATACAGATAAATAAAAAATACAAATAAGAATCAAACATTTGAATACAAATGGGTGGTGAGAATTACGGTTTTTTCCTCCTTTTGTATGTGAAATTGTATTACTCTTTTAACATTTTTTGGAAGAAGTAATTTTGTATTTTTTTTAAATAAAGATAATTGAAGTATTTGAATTCAAATAGATAATACATACAGAGAGGAATTAAACATTTGAATACAAATAGGTGGTGAGAATAAAGGGTTTTTTTTTTTTTTTTCCTTTTTCCTTTTATACGTGAAATAGGATTAGTGTTTTAACCTTTTTTGTAGGAAAAAATAAATTAATTAAAAGGTATATTATTTCAGAATTTATATGAAGGTATTTTGGTACGCCAAAAATTGAAGACGAAATAGGAGAATTATCTTATTAATAGTACGTCTGTGTGTGTGTGTGTATAAAATAACTAAAGCACTAATTATACTAGTTGTTTCTTCTCCTAGGACAAGTTTACCAACATAATTCTATCCCTCATCATTTTAACCTCAACAACTTCGTTTTTAAGACTTTCATCTATTATTATTTCCACATCATATATATTTTCATCTTATTCTCTATACTAAAATTTATATCTTATATGTTTAATTTTTCTAGATTTCTCACCTAGCCACTTAGTGTCATGAAGATATATTATGTTTATTAAATAACATACTTATTATAAATACTATCATATCATTTATATAACTACTACATATTATAAAATAAAAATTAATTAACATATCTTGGTACCTAATCTGGTTTTTATTTTGCAAAAACACCATGAAATATGTGGTAAAATTTCTGTCTATTTTACACACAAAAAAACTATTTTTTTTTCTATTTTACACGACCACTTATACAAAACACCCATGTCAGATTACTTATTATACCATTTATTTTATTTAAATAATCATTTTCTATCTTTTATTATTATTATTATTATTATTATTATTATTATTTTCATTTAATGATCCTCTCCTAAACTTAAAAATAATTGTAACAATAACATGAAAATAATAACCTGCTAAAAACTGAAAAATAATTGTAAGCTAAAGCTAGAATTATAAGTTTCAATGTTAAAACGCTTTGGTGCATTGTTCTAAGTTTTAATAGAAATAATTAATAATGACCTTACATAAATACCCTTACTTATTTTCCAAATATGACACCCATTGCCTACCCATGTCCAAATATGACACCCATTGCGCCTGACATTATTTTTTTTTTTTATTAATTTTTTTTTTTTGCTGATTGTTTTTTGCTAAAAGTGGGTTAAAGCATACTTATGCTTTAAAATAAATAGAAAATTGTGGTTTTAAAAAGCAGTAAGTAAGAAAAAAAGGTAAGAAAAAAAGTTAAAAGCTAAAAATAAAAAAGTTGTACACAAACAGACACGGATGTAGTGAATGTAAGCTTTGGTCTTTTTAAACCATAGCTATTAATTGAGGTCAAATAATAAGAAAATACATCACGACTTTTGAGTAAAATTTGTGGTGTGTCTTTATGTTAGAACTTAAGACTTTATTATCTCTCTCTTGTGTGTATTTTTTTGTTTCTAAAAAAAAAAGTAATAATAATATACAGAACACGTTGGCCAAAATGGGAAATTAGCATCATTTTTCAAACAATATAATTAGTAGGCACTATTTCCAAACTATATTTTTTACTAGCATCTCGAGTCTAAGAGACTCGATTTTGGGCTTATAAATCGAGTTTTTGATGCTCGATTTCCATGTTTCGGTGAGTCTGATGTGGCATTTGGTCTGACGTGGCGAACACTTGAAAATCGAGTCTTAGAGACTCGATTTCCAGAATACTCAAAACAAAAAAAAACAAAAAACAAAAAAATTTAAGCCTACAAGAAACAAAGACACAAAACAATGACAAAAAAAGAAACAAAAAACAGAAGAGGAAGACGAAGCGAAAGAGGAAGACGAAGAAGAAAAATCGATCAAGACCATCTTTCCATGGCAACCCACGGCGACCCACGGCGACGCAGACCCACGGCGATCTCGAGTCTAAGAGACTCAATTTTGGGCTTATAAATTGAGTTTTTGATGCTCGATTTCCATGTTTCGGTGAGTCTGATGTGGCATTTGGTCTGACGTGGCGAACACTTGGAAATCGAGTCTTAGAGACTCGATTTCCAGAATACTCAAAACAAAAAAAACAAAAAACAAAAAAATTTAAGCCTACAAGAAACAAAGACACAAAACAATGACAAAAAAAGAAACAAAAAACAGAAGAGGAAGACGAAGCGAAAGAGGAAGACGAAGAAGAAAAATCGATCAAGACCATCTTTCCATGGCAACCCACGGCGACCCACGGCGACGCAGACCCACGGCGATCTTCTTCTCCTCGGTTTGTGTGGGTATGGGTGCACCCGCGTGCCCACGGCCTGGGCTAGCGCGGGGCCTAGGCTCGCCCGCGGCCTGGGCGCACGTGCTGCCTAGGTGCAGATGGGTTCCGTTTCTTCATCCTTTCTTCATCCTGGGTGCTGTGTAGAATGTGTTTCATTTCTTTATCCTTTTTAGCGAATGTGTTTCATTGCTCGGATTGCTGTGTTTCTGGGTTTCTTGTTTTTTTTTTTTTTTTTGGGTATTTCTAGGAATGGGTTGTACACTTAGGCTTAAATTTTTTTTTGGTTTGGAAATTGAGTCTCTAAGACTCGATTTCTAAGTGTTCGCTACGTCAGACCAAATGCCACATCAGACTCACCGGACCATGGAAATCGAGCATCAAAAACTCGATTTATAAGCCCAAAATCGAGTTTCTTAGACTCAAGATGTTAGTAAAAAATATAGCTTGAAAACAGTGCCTACTAATTATATTGTTTGAAAAATGATGCTAATTTTCCATTTTGGCCGAACACATTTATCATGTTTTCTTTTGTCATTTAGCTGTAAACAGTAGCTATCAATTGAGGTCAAAGTAATAAGAAAATACAAAACATGTTCATCATGCTCTCTTTCGCTTCTTGCGGCTCTGTGCTCGTTGAGAATTGACTCAAGAATACGAGATAGCCACATTTTTTAATTAGCTTGATTATAAGAATAATTAGAGAGCTAAGATTAAGAGCAAATCCCCATCCAATTTTTCATTTTCAATTATCAGAGAGAGAAGTTGAGGAGAAATGGAGATAATTTTGGTAGACAAAATGATGTGGGCTACTATTTAATATATGTGTTATATCTAAAAATAATCAATAGCTTTAAAAACGTGTAACTTTTATGGAGTTCAAGTTATATTTGAGGCATAAGATGTAATTCAACCTCTCACCCTCTTCAAACGCTAAGTAAATTTGTGCCTTTTTTCTTTCTTTCTTTCTTTCTTCTTCTTCTTCTTCTTCTTCTTCTTCTTCTTCTTTCTTTTTTTTTTTTTTTTTTTTCACTCAACTATTCTTTATAACTCTCTGATTAATTGGGTAAGTTTTTTCTTTGTTGGTAAATTGAAATACTAAAATGTAACATTATTTTGTTTAATCTTTTTTACAAGTTTGAAATTAGATTTGAGTAAATATGAGCTTATATATTTTTTTCCCAAAAATTAGATAAGCATTTTTTGTTTTTTAATGGTTATTTTGCTTTTGCTCTTTGATGAGATTGAAATTAGATATGTGTGAATTTAAGATTTATAACTTCAAAATTTTTTATCCTCAATAATTAGATTTGTATTTTTGGAGTAAATTTTTTTATGCAAAAATATGTATAAAACAATGACCCACCCAAGACCTGATCATCCACCCGATGGTCGAAAATGAATGGTTTTATTCAATCTATTGGGTGGTTGCGGGTGGGAGAGTTTTCCATCCAATAGCATCGCATCAAGTGGCGAGTTGACCTCAAATCCAATTTGATTTAATTGTGAGCTTCCCTAACATTATCAATATAGTTCACCAACTGCTCTAAAGGTTAAAGCTCTTTTTAGTTAAACTCTTTATCACACTCTACAACTAAAATTTTACAATTTATTATAACTCTACTTCGGTACTTCCTACAACAATAGCTAATAGACTTAAAAGTGACTCAATGAAACCAACTTGTTTTTAATTATAAAACATAAATGTGCTAATTTATGAACATTTCTAGATAATAAATAATGTACAAATACACAAGATGGATGCGGTGCAATACTACATTATCAATTTGGAATCCCTTTCCATATATACATAAATCCCTTGAGATTAGATATTTTTCCCCCTTTTTCTTTTTCCAGAAAAATCACCTTAGATCAAACCCTGGCTCCTATGTGCATATATAATGACACAAGAAGTAAAAGTACCCAAAAAAAGAAAGAAAAAAAAGAGAGTGAAGTAAGGAGAGCACAACTCAACACATGTTGGTTTAATTATTTATTTTCAGCAAGAAAATTAAAGACATTGATTTATGGCAATTGTTAATAGAGTTATAAAGAATGGGTTGTGTTAACGGGCATCACGCGGTGCCCGTTAACCACAAATTTTGTTTTACTTTTTTTGACACAATTTTTGTCTTTTTTTTACAATTCATGTCATTTTTTCAATTTTATAAGTATTATTCAGAATTTTTTTTGACTTTTTCTGACAAATTTTTTTCGTCTTTTCTGCACTTAACCAGCATCGGGCGGTGCTAGTTAACATTCTCCATAAAGAATTACCAACTTATAGTTCGGTCTTATATGCTTTCTGACTTAACCCTAGCTAGCCAAGATGATCTGCTATAAACATTCCCCACTTAAGATCCCTAAAGTATCTCCTTTTTGGAAAACTATTCCTCTTTTGTGTGTTACTACAGGATTAACATGATTTTAGTATAGGAACCAGAAAGAAAAATCTTTTTGAACAGTCCTTTTTTTATAGTACAAAACTCTGTATGCATATAAGGATGTATCAGATCTGTTAGACAATTAGGACATTTGGGGCTGTCAGGTATGGAAACAAATCAAACTTGCACTTACCAAAATTATAAGCTTCAAATCAAGCCACCATGGTAGAAAGTAGAAACTCATTGAAGTCATATTATTGGTTTTTCTTTATTGCTAACTTAAATGAAAGCCTTAGTGGGTTCATCTATAATTTTTTTTTTCTTGGGTAAAATACAAATATCACCATTGTGGTACTGGTATACTTTTAAAACATGGAGTTCTCATGTGGTTTATTTTATGATACTTATCCCACTTGTAATTTTTTTTAGAGGCATTTCTACTAACTTTAATGGAAATTGCTGATGTGCAACAATGCAAGTGCAAACATCACATATTAATAATTAAAGAAAAATATAGCTTCACCCTCGCTTTAAAAAAAAAAAAAAAAACTTTCTCTAACTTTCTCATTCAATCCTCATTTGGGTTTGTCTCTATTCACAAGGTGTATGCTTTAAAGTAGAACACTATTTTTATTTAATTCTTTCCCAATTGCTGTTATTGACACTTACTGCATCATCAAATTTTGTTAAAGGCTTTTTTTTTTTTTTTTTTAAAGTCCCTCATAAAGCAAATTACAGGAGAGTAAAGTGTAACAAAAGCATCTATAATATACCTTTTTTTTACATGTCATTTTTCCGCCTTTAGAACCTTTTTTTTTTTTTTCTTTCTCTTTTTACCTAACTCGAAAGCTTGAAAATTTTGTGAACAGAGGGGGTTATGCAAGTCAATTTTGTGAGATATGACTCAACCTTAAATTCTTTTGAGTCATGAAACATAGCTTTTTACTCTTGCCGATGGTCCCTAAATCTTCCATGACTATTAATTACTTTGCAGCTGTGTAGGGTCTGTTTGCATTGGGCGTTTCCGCGGCGCGTTTTCTACGTTTGGCTCTTTTTTTTTTTTTTTTACTCAGCATGTTGTGTACTGTTCACTGGCCATGAACAGTGATTTTAGGCCAGTGAACAGTGCACACTGTAGCAACAGTAAAAAAAAATATATATATATATATATATATATTTTTTTTTCAGTTTTCAGCAAAATAAGCGGTATCCAAACGCATACATAAGCTATTTGGTGTTGCGTTTCCGAGGACAACACAAAGCATTGTTTTCCTTGAGGCAAGATACTGCTTTTGACACCTTTTTTTTTTTTTTTTTTTGATAAGTGCTTTTGGCACAAATGTTACACTTGCATTAGAAAGTGCTTAACACAAGGTATGGACTAAGTGCGTTTTAGTGATGCAAAAATTGGAGCTCATTTTAACAATCAATCAAAATATGGGAATAAATGATCTCCCCCACCAGCCAAATTATTGTGGTGATGGAAAAGGAAAAGGGAAAAAGAAAAGAAAAGAAAGAGAAAAAAAGAAAAGAAAAAAAGGTCAATATCATAAAACATACCATTTCTAAAGTACTGTGCTTTAAAAATTATATGGCATTTTATATTTGTTTTGTGTGGTATATAACCGTATAACTTATTTCATAATCTCTTAAAAGTTATTGTAGTTTTTTAGTGGAGTTTGTGATTTGTTTTTGTGTTAGAATCTTATTCTCTCTTCTTTGAGTGTATGCATGTTTATTTGTGTCTAAAACAAAAAAAAGATCTGACGAGGTTTCCATATCTATGAAATATATGAAAATAAACACTGTCTTTACCACACGATTTCAAGCCAAAATAGTGTATTTGTCGAAAGAAATCGTAAGTTGAAGACAAGATTCCAAGGTGGAAATGATGTGTCCTAAGTGGGAAACTTATTCGCATGCATTTCAGCTGGGTGTCCTAAACTCACAGCAAGTCTATCTATTTCCTCAAATACGATTGAAGCTTTTTGTGTTTTTTGACTGTGTCTACTAAAGCTGGGGGCCCCAGTGGTATACCAATTATTTCATCAAAGACTTTGTAATGAGGTATCCTCAACTATTGTCTGATGCATCTGTTTCAATTCAAGTATACTGTACTTTGAAAAAGTGAGAATAACTTGTTTAGATTTTTGCTGAATTTTTTTTATTATTAAAAGTGTACTAAAATATATTTATACTTTAAAAAATTGAGAAAAAATAAGAAAAAATAAAATTTTAAAAAACTATATATAAAAGCTAAAAAGTAAAAAGTTGAATTATAATCAATTCCCAAACACACT
This sequence comes from Lithocarpus polystachyus, assembly GCA_033629205.1. NCBI lineage: Eukaryota > Viridiplantae > Streptophyta > Magnoliopsida > Fagales > Fagaceae > Lithocarpus > Lithocarpus polystachyus. The sequence continues at coordinate 11,048,179 of CM066172.1, read as the reverse complement.
TACCTCATTTTTTAGGAAAAAAAACTTCCCTCCTCTCTTTTTTGAAGGACTCGAGGGAGGGGTGAGGTTTGGGTCCAATGTCCAGTTGCACTGGATACGTTGAGATTATAACACGTATCCACTTTTGAAGACATATCACTATCTTAACGGGTCCAGTGAACTACATGCACTGGACTTAAGCCGCACCCTTGAGGGAGAGCCTTAAATCAGATCTTTATTCATTTAAATATATAAATATATATATATATATATCTTATATATAAAAAGCGGCTATGCCACTACAGTGCTTCAGCATTGTGCACCTAGTGTTTTTCACTATGCAAGCACTATAGCGACAACAATGCTTTGGTTTCGTGAGTCTTTTTTTTTTTCAGTAATTGGTTTGTGTTTTTTTTTCTTTTAAATAATGATATAAGCTGACATTTTATATTGTTATACTGACACAACAAATTTTACAATATTTTCACAATTATATATATAAAAAGCAACTATGCTGAAACAGTGCTTTGGCACTGTGCAAGCACTGTAGCGGCAATAGTGCTTTGGTTTCGTGAGTCCTTTTTTTTTTTTTTTTTCTTCAGTAATCGGTTTGTGTTTTTTTTTTTTAAATATTGATGTAAGCTGACATTTATATTGTTATACTGACACAACAAATTTCACAATATTTTCACAATTATTGACGTGTAAATTTCTTACAAGTCGAAATAAATAATAAAATAAAATATGAGATCAGTTTTTTTTTCCAGTAATCGGTTTGTGTTTTTTTTTTTTTCTTTTAAATATTGATGTAAGCTGACATTTATATTATTATACTGATACAACAAATTTCACGATATTTTCACAATTATTGACGTTTCAATTTCTTACAAGTCGAAATAAAATAATAAAATATGAAACTGTAGCCAACCATAACTGAAAATAAATGTTTTAAAAAAATGTTACAACACTTATTGTTATCACAATATTTTCACAATTGTTGAAATCTCAGTTTCGTATAGATCAAATAAAAAAAATGCTAAGTCCACAACATTTTAACATTAATTTCTACAGTGCCTAAAGTTTTTTTTTCCCAGTAATCGGTTTGTGTTTTTTTTTTCTTTTAAATATTTATATAAACTGGCATATATATTGTTATACTGACACAACAAATTTTACAATATTTTCACAATTATTGAAGTATCAATTTCTTACATATCAAAATAAAAAAAATAAAATATGAGACTGTGATCAACCACAATTGAAAATAAATGTTTTGAGAAAATGTTACAACACTTATTGTTATCACAATATTTTCACAATTGTTGAGATCTCAGTTTCTTATATATCAAATAAAAAAATGCTAAATCCACAACATTTTAACATTAATTTCACAACAAATCATAGGTAAGCTATTATTGATGGATAGCATTGAAGCTACAGTGCTTTTGGTTTATTCAATTGGCACTGCAGCTACAATGCCTAAAGCTTTTTTTTTTTTTTAGTAATCGGTTTGTGTTTTTTTTTTCTTTGAAATATTTATGTAAACTGGTATATATATATATATATATATATATTGTTATACTAACACAACAAATTTTATAATATTTTCATAATTATTGACGTTTCAATTTCTTACAAGTCGAAATAAAATAATAAAATATGAGACTGTGACTAACCACAACTGAAAATAAATGTTTTGAGAAAATGTTACAACACTTATTATTATCACAATATTTTCACAATTGTTGAGATCTTAGTTTTTTATAAATCAAATAAAAACAATGCTAAATCCACAACATTTTAACATTAATTTCTACCGTGCCTAAAGTTTTTTTTTTCCAGTAATCGGTTTGTGTTTTTTTTTTTCTTTTAAATATTTATGTAAGCTGGCATATATATTGTTATATCGACATAACAAATTTCACAATATTTTTACAAATATTGAAGTATCAATTTCTTACAAGTCAAAATAAAATAATAAAATATGAGACTGTGACCAACCACAACTGAAAATAAATGTTTTGAGAATAACAATAACAATGTTATCAGTTTAAAACCAATAATAACTTGTCATTTAGAATTTGTTCTAAAAGTGTTATGAATGTAGCATTTCTCTCAAATTAAATAAAAAATGTAGCATTTTTCTCAAATAAAATAAAAAAAATATTTATTCGGATCCTAAAAATGAAGATATTGTGAAAATATTGTGATATTTTGTTGTATTCTTAGACTTCTTTTTTAATATAGTTAAATTGGGTGAGCCAAAATTCACGATTTCACATACAAAATCTATATTAATTTTCTCACTACTGGATATTAACCTATATAAATGTTTCTAACAAGATCATTTCTAAGATTCTAATTAACAGGTTGTGGATGGAGCCTAATTACCCCTTTTTAGAATACTTTTGTTCAAGGTGGAATGATAACTAATAATGTTATTCTTGCTCATGAGCTATTTAAGTTCTTGTCAAAGAAAAAAAAAAAAAAAAAGAAGAAGATAAATGGGGCTTTGGACTCTCAAGTTAGATATGAGAAAAATCCTACGATAGAGTTAACTAGAATTTCCTCGTGGCAATGTTGCTTTAAATGAGCAGTAATAGTGTAAACTATGTAAATGACTTAGAGATCACAAAAATTGTATCTCATCCTTACGGAAAATTATTGAATACTTCGAGAGTACTATAAACGCGTACTCTCCCCTCTTACATGAATTGTGAGTTTTACCATAAATTTAATTAGTAGGACCTACAGTTATGTGAGAGGGGAGAGTACACATTTATAATATTCCGAAAGTACTCAATAATTACCCTATTACCTGCACTCGTTATATAAAAAGTTCATGAACGAACTTTTCATTTAATACCTGATATCAAAATAAATTTTAGAACTTAATTACATAAGTTGTAAAAAGATAGGCTCCATGTGTTAAGAATAATTTACAAACTGTTGATGTGGTTTTAGTAATATTCAAATAATTATTGGTAAACATAAATGTGATTTTAGTAGTAGACCCATATTAAAACTTGTAGGGGGAAAAGGCCCAATACCAGATAATGGGCCATGGGCCTGTCCGAGGAGGCCACTCGTCTGAGGACACCTAGTTATGAAAGAAGTACCTGGCCTAACTCCCCTCTGACGTACAAGCTACGCGAAGGAGAAAAGGACTTGTCCGAGGAGAACTTACTGCTCGGATCATCAAAGGAACGGCCGAGATGAATGTGCCAGCACCGGTCCTGATATTTCCGAGGAATCCCCTGACTTATATGGGCCAAAGGGGACAGGTGGCAACCAGGAGATATTTCACAAAAGGCTGCTGACACCGCATTTATGTGGACAGGACCCCTAAACAGTGCTACCTCGGTTTCTGCAACTCACAGAGTACTAAAGAAGGCGGCTGATGGGACAGGCACTCAAGTATAGGCCTGGATGATCAACAAATGGAATGTCCAGATTGTCTGAAAGGGACTATATAATAGGAGAAATCCACCATGGGAAAGGGGGGGGGGGGAGAACAATCTCAAGAACTCCTGTAACAATTCTCATTGAACACATTTACTGGCTCCTCGGATTGTGCCGAGGACGCTCTTTCACTCGATTTATCTCTGTTTGACCCACTAAAGCCTAGCTCTTCAACCCACTCTCTTACAAATTCTATTGTGAAGGTACTTTTTGTTTACTGGGCCAGAGTCCATCTCCCCTGTAGGCCCAATCTGTAATTTGTGCCCCTACAAAACTAATAAGAATTTGCCACATTAATAGTTTGTAAAAATATTGTAAAATAGTTTGTGGCTATACCATTACTCATGTATTAAAACGTTAGACCAAGGGACATAAATGTATGGCCATAAAGTTATAAACCGTTTAAGCATTTTATGCTACATTAAATTGAGCACTAATGGGACACGAGAGAAAATTTGTCAAAAGACCATTTTTACATTAATACGGAATTAATAGCTCTTTGAAAATGAAAAAAAAAAAATAGTGATAGATGAATAGTGATAATAATAAAATTTTTTTTTTTAGAGATAATTACAACATGCTGCTAACTCCGCAGTTCGAACCCTTTTTCTCCTAAACCCTCAAGCACTTTGTGGATGGGGGAGGTGTCAATTCAGCTACAAAGCCTGTGGCATAATCCCTTTCTCTTTAAGAAGATATGATATGTGTCATAATAGAAGTGATTATAGTAGTTTTTTTTTTTTAAAGAAATTTTAGTTAACTTTAGTGCAAAAGACCACCTTGTATTCCATGATATTACGTTAAAACTAACACTCAATGTTGAAAGGAGTTTTGAATATAGACAATAGAGTTTATGGTAAAGTGTAGTGCTTCATGTTGGCCACAAAGAATTAATTTTGCAATAGAAAATTAATAGAGTTGGTAAACCAAAAAAAAAAAAAATAGTGACATGGTCGAGGATGTGGTTCAACAGGAGCGTAGTAATAATAATTGCTACGTTTCAGCTTATGGGTGCCCTTAGGGCAATGATTAATAATCTATTTTAGGAAAGTTTTGATATCACTTTTTTTGAAAAATGAAAAAAAAATTTTCAAAATATTATTTTTTTTTCTTTTCCCATAAAAACTTTTTTTAAATGAATTATTAACCATTGCTGCATTTGTTAGCATTTTTCATATATATATATATATATATATAGGGTTGGGTTCAGGTTACACCAAGTGTAACTCTAAGTAATGTTATACCACTCAATATTTTTTAATTGAAAGCGAATATTGACAAATTTACCGTTAGATTACATTATCTTCATATATTCTTCATGCTTACAAAATTTTGAGGTGATTAAAGATTAATAGCCATATCATCAATTAATTGTTAAAATTCAAATTTTTGTAGTTTAAAAAAATACATAAAAAATGAGTTTATAGATTAAATGGTAAATAGCATCCGATTGATATGAAAATTGGCATGTATGTTAAAAACATATAGAACATGCAATTCAACGATTAAATTTTCAAAATATTAATTCAATTACAAGTTATTAAATGGTGTAATATTATTTAGAGTTACACTAAATGTAATTTAAACCTTACCCCAACACACACACACACACACACACACACACACATATATATATATATATTTATTTATATATATATATAGATTTGGTGTTTTGTTGTTTTGTGCTGTTGTTATTTAAAAATGTGGCTCAAAGCATTTAAAGGACTTCGTTGTTGTGGACCTTGATTTGTTGACACCTTCTCTTTCTGTCTGATGTTACTGGCCCATCAAAATTTTAGTCATTAATGCTATGGGGCTACTCTGTCCCTGCTTGTGTTGACAGATTGCCATCGTAGTTCTTACTACTAATTAGATTGAGTGTCCGGTTAAAAAAGTGCTATTAAATATTGGTTAATAATTTATTTTAAAAAAATTTTCACACTATTTTTATAAGTAATTAAAAAAAATTATTGAAACATTAATTTTTTTTATAAATATTTTTTTAAATAAATTGTTAATCAATGCTTTAAGAATATTCGTTAGTATTTTTCTTAAATCAAACCAAGGGAGGTAGACAAATATCAATCCCATCCCCTACACTTTCTCTCACACAATAATGGCTACAAACAACAAGAAAATACAATCTGGCTTTAGAAACCAAAAACTCTTGGACAAGAAACTTATGTGCATGCTCACTTGTTAACATTTAATTACCAAAAAATCAAAAAGTAAAAGAAGAAAAAAGACCTTCATAGTATAGTATATGCTTCGAACAAGAGGAGTGACACATGTATAAGAATCTTGGAATAATATATGTGTGACTTTGGTTGAAAGCTGATCCTAGATTTTTTTTTTGAGGTACAAAGCTCCTGTCAAAGCTGATCCTTTATGTTGAGGTACATAGACTGTAATCTTTAGATCTTTTTTTTTTTTTTTTTTTTGGGATTATTATCATCATTATTATTATTATGGAGAGTTTATACATGAGATAATCTGTCAAAGTGAAGACTGCTTCTCCCTTGATGCAGATTTCCACTAAAAATATTTGGAATTTTCAAATCAGCAACTTGATGGAATGAGGATCCAAAGTTGGGATGCTCCCTAATTATCTCAATAACTCAACTAATATGAGATCCATGCGATGCGTGAGAGTAGATAATTTTATAGTTATGGTATAATATATAATTTGTTCTATAAATTTTGTGGAAGATAATCTGTACTCTCTAAAAATTAAATTATTTTCTATTTCTCTGTTTCTACAAATATATCATTTTATTATTTTGGACGTGTTTGATTGATATTATTCATTTTCGAGATAATCCATTTTTTTCTAAATTATGTTTTGATGTGTGTGTATATAGAGAGAGAGATATGAGTTCAAATAACATCTGATGTAACTTCAAAAGAGTTACACCTTTTTATAGCCATTGATTTTTATAAGATCTAGTGGTGAAAAAGATGGTATTTTCTCCTATCATTAATATTCTAGAAATTAATGACTTAGCAGCCTCCACAATAAATGTATATTATTTTATTCTTTATTTTCTCAAATTCCCTGCTCTTTTTCACAGCTCCATCCTCTTTGCCATAAAACCAGCTAGGTTTATGACGAGGCTAAAGAACTAAACGTATTAAACCAGTTGGGTTTTAGATGGAGACCCACCCTCACAAAATAATAGCTATAAGTATTGATTGTCTCATGGTTAAAGATTGAAAAGGAAGTATTGATTTTGTTTGCCCTTAAGAAACAAATAGTACACAGAGAAAGAAAACTGGATCAATAATTTACAGTCTTTTAATTAAACTCTCACCAATATCTTTATGTGTGTGAACACAAACCAAGCCTGAAATGGTGAAATCGTCAAGTTTTATCTCTAACAATTACTTCTTTGTTGTAAACTTTGGACACCAATTTTGCCACACGGTGACAGTCCCCACACATTTTAAGGTTCTTTACTATTCTAATTGATAGCTGCTTATGTATTACAATCTACAAAGTGAAGTGACAATGGGTTTAGACCAAAACTGTCATTCTCAACCAAGGACCAAGCCTTTCCTGCCACCGTCGAGTTTGACTGAGACCCACCCTTTTTGAAAAACCCAACTCATTTAAGAACTAAAAACCACCTCCATAAAATTTTGTTTTGAGAAAAACAACCTCCACAAACTTAGTTTGTTTAGTATGTTCTGTGGCTTATATATTTTGTGTCCCAAGCAATAAGGTGGAGCCGTGGAAGAGATGAACTAATAATTTTTTTAGATGATGGAAGAGATGAATTAGGGAGAGAAGGTGCATAGTATTTAAATTAAAAAATAAAAGAATAATAAAGTGATGTACATTAATCGCGGGGCAGTTATGTAATTATATTTTAATATATTAATGACGTCAAAAATTATATCTTTTTCACTATTAAATTTTATAAGAATCAAAAGCTATGAAAATGTGTAACTTTTTTGAAATTACGCTACGTATAACTTGAACTATTTTATATATATATGTGACTATTCCTCCAAAAATATATATATATATATATATATATACATATGACTAAATTGCAAATTATATTCTTAAAGTTAAAGGTGTTTAGATTTTACACTCTAACATTTTAAAATTTGGATTTTATCTTCTAAAGTTTGAGAGTGTTTGAATTTTATACTCCAAATTTTGAAACTTCATAGTATAAAATCCAATCACCCCCAAACTTTAGAAAGTAAAATCTAAACACCTCCAAACTTTAGGGGCTAAAATCCAAATTTTAGAATGTTAGAGTATAAAATCCAAATACCATTAAACTTTAAAGGTGTATTTTGCAATTTAACCTCTCTCTCTCTCTCTCTCTCTCTCTCTCTCTCTCTCTCTCTCTCTCTCTCTATATATATATATATATATATATATATATTTATATATGAGACTCAGAGTAATGAAACCCCTAGCAACTACTGCAGCATCTTAACTCTTCAGTTGGTTTGGAAAGATCAATAGGCCTAGTGACAACATTTTTTACAATTGCTTATGTGACCCATTGTGATCAGTACATAGAAAAAGTATGTCAGTAGCGAACCTATAATAAGAACCTATAATAACATGACTCTTGGAAAGATATGAAAAATCTGGATATTCAATATGCCTCTTTCAAAAAAGTCAAATCCCGGAAATAAAAAGTACATTGCAAAGCTAACAAAACAGTATCTAAAAAAAAAAAAAAAAAAAAAAGATTCCAAGCAACTGAGCAAGGCACCTGATATAGAACTATGAAGTATAGTTGATAAACAAAATTTTGACCCTTTTCTTTTCTCCCAAAATATGTGTAACAACTTATTGTGGATTTCAAGAGAATCATGATCTTTAACTGTATTACAACCATCCACGTTAATCACTGGTGCTTGATTCGAATGACAACAAGCTCCTATCTTCATATAAAATATTGAACTACATTCGAGCAAGCCTGAGACCTCATTCTAATGTTTTATATACTAACAAAACCAAATACACCTCTCTATAAAAGGAAGATCAAGGAAGAAAATCTCAAGAGGGGAAAAAAAATTTTAATGTTGGTGATACACTCTACCTTTCGCTTGGGAATTTCTCAGATTGTGAGAGAAAATTCCCAAATAAAAAAAATTTCACTAGTGACGCTTCAGTTCCCGGAATATATTGGCCACCTTAGGGGATAATCTTGGAAGGAATTTAAACAACTGTGTCACAAACACAAGAAGATAAGAAACAGAACCGATCACAAATAGAAAGAAAGCTACATTATATGAGAGAGCATGGTTATCAATAAACAGACTATTAAAATGTATGAAGTAGGAACAAACTTCCCTTATAGGTTAAAAAATAAGGAAAGAATCAATTTCACAAGACTCTTTTCATGATTTTTTTTAAAATGATCCAGAAAATGCAAAATCACATGGCAATGTTATTATTAATTTGTTGCTTTATTTTAGTTTTCTAACAAACAAGACAAGCACATGTAGAAATGCAATAGGAATTAAGCTCACCAGCTATAAATTAATTGAGAAAGGAACCTTAGATTGTTTAATGAAGCTTTATTGGATAAATGGTTGTGGTGGTGGGGGGCACTATGGAGGCAGGTAGTAGAACTGAAGTTCAACTTTATAGTTGGAGGATGGTGCACCAAGGCTGTTACTGGGCCAAATGGGATCAGCCTTTGGATAGATATTTAGGAGGGGTGGACAAAGTTTTCTCGCTTCATAAAATTTGAGGTAGGTGATGGAGCTTGAATAAAATTTTGGCTTAATCCCTGGTGTGGTGATGTTATCTTAAAGGAGTCATTCTCTGAGTTTTATCATAGTGCACAAGATAATGAGGAAGCTTCAGTAGCAGATCAGATACAGCTCCACAACGAGTCTGTTCACTGGGAGTTAAACTTTACATTACCAAACTGGGAACTGATGTCACTCTCGTTGTTCTTGGATCTATTTTATTCTACAGAGGTGTGAGGTTGTGGAGAGGATAAATTGTGTTGGAGGTCGTATATTTAGAAGGGTTTCAAGGTTAGATCCTATTACAGAGCATTAGCCCCTACGGCAGTTGATAATTTCCTTGGAAAAGCATTTGGAAGCCTAAGATCCCAACATAAGTAGCATTTTTTCTCTGGTTGCTTCTTTGAATAAAATCCAAACAGCGGATAATCTGATAGACCGAAACATTGCTTTCATGAGCTAGAATTATATGTGCAAGGGGGATGGGGAGATAGTGGTCCACTTGTTGCAACATTGTCCCATTGCCAGGTAGTTGTAGGATATAGTCTTTACCTTTTTGGGGTTCAGTGGGTGATGCTTGGAAGGGTTGTCGACTTGCTAGCTTGTTCACAAGGCTGTTTTGGGTGACATCAGAACAGTGAGAATTGGAAGGTCACCCCCCATTGCTTGATGTGGAGCATTTGAAGTGAAAGAAATGCAAGTAATTTTAAAGGATGTAAGAGGAAAACTCTAGATCTGAAGTTACATCTCCTAAGAACTTTATTTGAATGGTTGCGGCATCAATAATTTTCTCCTTCTCAAACTTATTAAGAGTTTATTGATCATTGTACTTTTAGAGCTTATCTGTGATGTCCATCTAATATACATCCAGTGTACTTGGTGCTCTCTAGTTTTTTCTAATAAAATTTAGTACTTATAAAAAAGATTATTCAGTGGATAGGCTTATGTAGATGTGTTAAGAGCTTGGGAGAAGGCCAACTACAATTTTTAAGGGGCCAATGTACAACAAAATCAAGGAGCACTGACGTGTGTACATTTGTTCCCCTTTAGATCCATCTCTTCAGCCGCCTGACTCTTTTGTATTGAAATTTTTTAGGGCAAGTAAAGACTTAACTGATACAATCAACAAACATGCTTCAAAAAGAAAGCCTTGACAATCAAGAGTGAATGACTAGAGGTAGCCAAAAATACACAAATTTCTAGCTAAATGGGAACAATCATAATTTCTCCAACAAGAAATCAAGAATAGACTGTTAGGGTTCACAGATGTGTTGGCGAATCTTAGTGCCAAAACAAATCCAATTAGAGTTGTATAATTAGAATTGTGTTAGGGTTGAGGCTGGTTTTGAAGTTGCTCAAAGACAATGAGGTTATGATTTGTTCAACGAGGATGGGTAGTTGATCCTATGCTCATATCTTTTACACCATAGCAAATTTTTGAGTGAAAAATTTCATTTAAAGGTAGACATCTGAAGCTTCAAAACTGGTTAGATTGACATCAGAGTTCTTTAAATTATCAACTTGAATAGGAATTAATATTAAAAATTTAGCACCTGTTGTGTCCCAAGGATGTGGCAGACAAGCAATTCAAATAAGCTATAGCCGAAGATGGCCTCGCAATAGTCAGATGTTTCATTTGAATTCAAGTAGTAGTAGTTGTTTGTTTAATTTGAATTCAAGTAGTTGAGTTTAATTTGAATTGTTATCAATAATATCATCCTACTATCTAGGAGATAAGATTAGGAGATTAGGCTGTTTTTTTATATTAAGAGTTGTTATCTTTTTTTCTCATTTGTATGTGCAATTTGAATTGGTTGCAGTTGGCAACTAAGTTCTGTATTTAAATTGAGTAATACATGAATAAGAGGCAAGCAGAAAATCCCTCTTATGTTCAGGAGACTAGTCACCTCGACTAAACTATCATTTTATTTTTCCTGTTCATAACAACCTCAGAACTTACTTTTTGGCCTTTTACCCTCTCAAACAGTCTATAGCCTCAAGACAGGCCATGAAGTATAATTTCAATAGCAAGACACAAAATATTTTGCTCCAATATTCTACTTGATAAAAGAATCAAGTATTCTAAAGGCCAAGCACCATAGCCACAGCCAAACTTGTCCATGAAAGGAATACAATTTTGTTGGGGAGATAACACCTTGGAGAGACTCTAATTGAATAGTTAATATAACATGTAGGGACGCCACTTAACCCAAAAGGCTTAAGCCCTATGGGTTTGGGCCCAACTATATTATATTAACCACTCCCTGTTGTCATTCTTATTTAATGTGGGACTTCACTCACGCGTGTATACCCTATACTAATAACCTCTACACTATGTTAATCAATTACAATTCTATTTGAGTAAGTCCTCAACACTGTGATAAATTTGAAACCTAAAGGATAAATGTTAGCCATGCTTGTCAATGACTACCCTTAGCAGAATGAATCACTAAAAATTCTCTCTATGAATTGCAAAACCTTTTATAAAGTATAAAAAATGTCTTAGCCTCTTAGAAACTGTATTGAGAGCTTGACCACGGGCCTTCTCAATCAAAGTTTTATCGAACAAATTCGTATGATATTGGAATACTAATTTTAAATGGTCTCCCTGAAAAAAAATGCCCCCCTTAAAAGCAAGGTTTCTTTAAGACCTCTTCAAAAACTAGTAGTATAGCATCTTTCTAGGACATTCCAACAATTCTGACTAGTTTTATAATGTCTAGAACTTGAGGCATCTTACATTTATTATATGCAAGCAATGAGAAGGGCATTTTAAAAACTTCACCATGGTGGAAATTTAATTTATTTGGTTCTTCAGAAAGCTTCAGTTAGGTGTGCTTCCTGAAGCTGTTCTTGGGTCTAAGGCTATGCACACCTACGACTTTAGCTATGAATTCAAGCATAGCCTTTTCCTCCTAGAATCTGGTCATCTCATTAAATATTCTCTCTCCATAATGGGCAATGATGCTCTTGTCGCATAATAGAGTTTTCTGGGCAGTATACATTTCCACTGATAAGATTTTATGTAAAGCAAATTTCATAATATGGTGAGTACATTGAGACATTTTTGAGTATGGACATATCCATATTAAAATATAGGGTTGGATGTAGAACTTAGGTAGAAATTATGGTTGATGATTAGAGGTCATGTAATAAACTCACTTCTAGAGTAGCTCGGAGCTTTTAAAACATAAGCTTCCCATATTACATGCGTGCACACACACACACACACACACACAAATGTTTTGTTCAGAACGTTTAAAATATCATGAGTTTGTCATGTTAAACACACGTGCAGACATATAGACAGATGCACTAAAAGAAAGGAAATGTATTAACTGTTTTGATTGAACGAGAGCTCAGTCCCTTTATAACGTTGTGGAGCATGATAACAAGGAATTAACTATATTATGGGAAGCTAAAGTAACACTGTTGCATGACCAGAATCCTACTCATATATTGATTAATAAAAGGACATGAAAACATAAATTTGTGTTAAAATCATCAAGTCTAGAACGTACCCAAAGTTTCACACACGCATCAATGATAACTGGAACTAGGCAGATAAATATGGTTATAGTAGACTGATCAACCTGAAAGCCATAGTGCTCAACTATTATCTCTATCAAGGTCTGCCATCCAGATTCAGAATGATACCTGGAAGTACATAATGCCATAAGTTAGGGTCGAAAAGTTGAGAAGTAGAGTATCGGTGATACAACATGGGCTAAGTTATAATGAAAAATTGACAACCAGAATTAAGGAATTCTGCAAAATTACAGGGAAAACCACAATAAAATAAAAAGAAGATTACAATGAATGCTCACAAGGAAAAGGTTTTAATCTGACTCAGCTAAAACATTTTGACAAACTTAAATCTTTATGCATTGTACAGCATAAACATATAATTAAAGTCAAATTTTTCAATGGAAATGAATGTCAAGGGAAAGAAGTAGTATTATGAACCCCATATACAACATTGTAGATGGCTACCACATTTAATATCATCCACTATAAGTTTTCATTGTACTAATAACATTTAATTCAATGGAAACAAAACATACTAATGATTACAATTTATAAAGAGCAGATATATTACCCTAAAAAAATATCTGTGATAAGTATAATTAAGAGTGCCTTCCCAGTATCTGAAATATTATTTAATAGTTTGTAACCTGTGAATTTCAGCAAAGCTACCTGCAAAAGTAAGGGATGGAATTAAAGAACTTACGATAGTGACAACTTCATGAACTTCAAATGCAGTTTAAGGTATCATTTCTCAGCTAGACATTTTAAGCAGAAAAGAGAGAGAAAACATATAGACGTATTGCAATAGCAAAGGGCGATGTCCACTCAACACCCACATTAAGATCGAATCCCATGATGAATGAAGCTAGTTTGAGATAATTACATATTTTTTATAGGTAAAAAATGCTTTTATTGGAAAGAAAAGATGGCTGAAAACACAATAAGTGTGCATGGAACTACTTCTAAAGAATTACAATCTAGCATTCAAAACATCTGAGAATTCTAAAAAATATGAGGAACGGATGCTACCCAAGGTAGTCATCCAATCATACAAAGACCTTAACAAAGGCTGTTTAATAACATGCTAGGGCATTCAAAACCATCAAAAGTTTTACGGTTCCTCTCTCACCAAATTGTCCACAAAACACACAAAGGAACAGCTATTCATATATTTGATCTCCTGTATTTATGAAGTTTTCCTTGCCAACAATCCAGCAATTGAATTATAGTCTTCGGCATATTAATGCTCAAAGAATAAGCAGAAGAATTCACTCACTTTTCATATATATATATATATATATATATTCGTGACGGGATTTTATGTTTATAGGAATATGGTGATATAATGTGATGGTCTTAGAAAAAAAGGGCATTGTGGTTAAGTACACAAATATCATTAAAGATATCTATAAGGGAGTAGTAACTAGTTAAAGAGCTATAGGAAGAATGTCAAGTGAGGGGTTAATTTTAAATTAGAACAAAGGGGATCTATTAGAATATAATGGGTTAGGTTAAGCAGCAAGTCTAAGATTGTGATGCAGCCATGGAAGATTGATTTGCTATTACTTTGCAGATTCACCTATTCAAGATTTATTTTATTAGGTCCACGTGTGAAATCCAATTGAAGTAGAAGTCACATGGTTTTAATGGTCTAGGTATGAGTCTTTTAGGGTTAAAACAGTTTCTTATTTGGGTTTTTCTTTTATTAGATATGGTCAATTTTATATTCGGGGGCACATCTGTAATTTCAACAATTCCAGTGAATTAAGGGGATTTTGGTACTTTAGTTGAGTTTAGAATCTTCTAGGAGACCCTAAGTATCTTAGGTTTTATTTTCTTTAAGTCAAAGTTAGTTTTTTTTTTAGTTTTTACGAGTCAAACTAGCTAGGACAACAAAAAGTCTTAGCCAGTACATTTTAGAAGCCTACCAACTGCTACTCCCAAACCCCACAAAAGTGGGAGACTTGTTTTTGTTTTATAGCCAGTAGACAGAAGGTTAAATCAATGAATAGTGTTGTCTGCAGTAATTCATGGACAAAGATACATGCAAGGGAGTGCAATAGGCAAATAGAGTAATGGTAACTTACTTTAGTCTGATTGAAGTATAAAAGAATGAACAATGAGATCCCAAATACCATATCTGACCATATGTTGGCAAATGCTCTACGATTCTCTAACCTCCACTCATCTCTCAACTCTAATCTGTTCAAGCAACAAATAGGAAGCCAATAAGAATAGCATTCACTAAAGAAATTAAACTTTATAAATCGATTTTCATATGAACAGAACATAAGGAAAGTTTTCTGGGGGCAACGATTGTTTAGAATAACATTTCCAGCTGTAAATTGTCTTATAATAATTAAATACGCAATTGTAATTGTTTATGAAGTTTTCATGTGAGAGGGGATAAAGTCATTATTCACAAATTCCTCTAATGATATGTTTCTCAAAGACATGTTTCCATTAGCATTGGCATCATGAGCAAGAAGAATTCTGAATTTGATTTATTCTAAGCTTCCTATTTCCAGATGCTGCTAATTCTGGACATTCTGAAGCCTATGTAGGAAATTAGCTATACCATCTAGGTAGGTGATAGAATCTGATGTTTTCTTATGAATCAGTTGTTCCTGTAATCTAACCTTACTCAACTTGATACAATTTCAACAACCAAAATGTTGATGATGTGTGGCTTGAATTGCCTCAAATGCTGGTCAAGTCATTGACCGAATTTGAGTGGCGAAAGGACTCCTATACTACTTGATGTAGGCCCATGGCTCTAATGCCAGCTTTTGTATAGTATCTATATGTACCCAGCTTATTGAATACCTAGCGTGTGAGAATTCCAAGCTGCAGCAGCCAAGGTTTTCTTGCCATCTACTTTTGTGAGAGAAAACCTAGGTTGTATTTGGGTTTTGTCAGAATTTTTTTTTTAGAGATCTCGAGTGCCATTATTGTAATCTACCTATTTTCTTACATGAAATTTATCCTCTTCGTCACCTGTCGATGTAGGTAATTTGCCGAACCAATCAAATTTCTATGTTCTGTGTGTGTGTGTGCTTGTTG
The DNA here is from genome assembly GCA_033629205.1 of Lithocarpus polystachyus. Lineage (NCBI taxonomy): Eukaryota > Viridiplantae > Streptophyta > Magnoliopsida > Fagales > Fagaceae > Lithocarpus > Lithocarpus polystachyus. Next base: position 11,032,420 of record CM066172.1, on the reverse strand, counting down.
ATTTATTTTTGTCTTTACTGTATTTTATTTGAATCTTGGGAGTGCTATTGCACAACACAAGACAACAAAAATAAATGAAAAATAAGATAGTATCACAAATGTGATGTTGCCAAGGAACACAAAAGTGTGCTAAACTTACGCTTTATGCCGTAACTCCCACCAAACTTCCTCATCAGAAAGAGATGGAGATTTTCCGATCTCTACCTCAAGCCGGTATCTAGCCTTCTCCATCTTTAATTCTTTTACCATTTCAAGCTTTTGATTTCTTCTCACATCAAAAATTTGTGCTGCAAGTGGGACAGTCTTCACATATCTGTTCACAACATAGGAGTTACTTGATTCATTATTAAGAAATTAAGTTCAAATGGAAGAAAAAGAAAATCCATGATTCAATGTGATATACTTACAAATCTTTGACTTAAACTAAAATTTAAACATCCATTACCCTATACAAAATCTAGAATCAGCTGTCACTATAGTAAGTACAGAGGGAAAAAAATAGACAACCTTCCACCACAACCAGTAAATCTTTCACGGCTGTGCAATATCCTTTTGTATGTGAGTGTGTTTGTGAGTGTTTGTATTCAAGAAAAGAAGAATTAACCAAAAGAAAATCAATGTTGAAATGCAGAGATTAGTAAAAAGAATATTACTTATCATATTTTGTTTCAAAAAATTTACCTGTCCAAAAAAGGCATGAGAACATAGTCATGTACCAAAAAATCTAGGGCCCAGGGTATAATTATCAACACTGCCAGGAATTTAGCCTGTAACAAGGAAGAATATGGTTTAGGACATCAAGTTATGATTAACAAAAGATTTCAGCAAATTATCCAAATTGTTATGAATGAATTATATATCCTTTTTAATAAGTAGATAACTAAACTAAATTATTTTGCATATTGAATTCTTTTTTTAAATTATTTCTTGTATTTTGCATATTGTAATAAATAAAAAATCTAATGCCATATAATTGTCAATAATCAGTAATTCAAATTATTGAACTCTCTCTCTCTCTCTCTCTCTCTCTCTCTCTCTCATATGCACTCTGCAAACCATGAAATACATGCACAACAACAAGTTGCTTAATTAAAGCTTTGGAACAGAGATTGTTCCACAATCAGCCTACAACAGCAACAATCTTGAATGATCAGTATTTCATATTTTGGAATTCTTAAATTATTGGATATTCCAACACCTGAAATCAACAAAGAATACTGGCTTCTTATTAATGTTTTCCCCTTTTGAAGTTGATTGCGTGCACATGCCAAGAATTTTACATCCATTACTGGAACATCCATAGCATCAGCTACCCAACAGGCATTTGAAATCCCTAAGCTGCAGATCTTGAGTACACTGAAACCTTAATTGAGAAAATCAAGATTTTATCTCTAAAAAGCAAATTCAAGTTCCCCTTAATTAAATGGCCCGTCCATGAGAACATAGGTCAACTACAGAAAGAATTTACGGAGTACTATAATCAAGATAGAAACAGAAAAAGAAAGATCATGACAGCTATTCAGTACTTCATACCACTTTGTTTCTATTCTCCAAGGGGAACTTACAAAGGTCATGAATATCATTCAATTTTAAGTTTGGAAGGAGGTAAGGTGAGAGAAGTTTATGGTATGATTACTTAAATTATTTGTCCCCTTGGAAATGACATGTCCCAAGAATGAAAAAGGTTGTTATTTCCATTAAATTCATTACTGCTTTCATTTTTTAGATCAAAGGGATCAGTCTCACATTGAGCCCATGACTTGCCCTACTGCCTCAGAGGCTCAGACAAAAGGAGACTGCTGGAAAATGAAAACGAGTAGCAACCACATATAGTTTGGTAGGAAGCCTTGTGAATTATAAATTTAAGTTGCTGCAAACTGCAAAAACCTATAGGGAGACCCTCTTGGAATTTTTATTTTTTTTTAGTAAGTATCCTCTTGGAAACCAAGACCAATGTCTTGACATCAATTTTCAAAGTCACAAAAGAGGGTGTTGAGATTGCAGACGCTTTGATACCATTTTTTTTTAGTGTACTTGATTATGGTAGGTTTATGTGAAATAGGATTAGAAAATATAACAAAGTCACACAGAAAATGCAAAGATTACGGGGCATAGTATTAGACCTACATCCTCAAGTGACACTGAGAAGAAAGTTTCACTAACAAAATAAGGAGATTCAATAGTGACACACAGGGTTCTCATACAACCCAAATCCCAAATGCACCTAAAAGATCCCTATCCCACAAAATCAGACAACAAGAATTGACTTTATGTTGCTGCTTGAACTCTATATTGTGGAACTAATAGGTGATTATATATGAGCACAAAGTCAGCTAACCACTTAAACCAAGCAAGAAAAGGAGTCAGGCTTGTAAACCAACATTCAAGACACGTTTTAACAGGTGGCAAGAAGTTGTGCTACAAATAAAATTCATACGAAAATCTATATTAAGATATAATTCTAGATCTGTATCATGCTTCATTTGGATTGCAACATATATTCTTCTCCAGTAAAAGCGACTTTAATGAGAAAAAGAATTTAGCAAATTAGTGCCAAGATTAAGTGGTAAACTTCATTCCTCCTATCAGGTGACAAATGAAATTTCAATTATTAGTTTTTCTGGAGCTCCTATCACTTTATATTGGTATAAATTATAGAACTAGGATTGATTACCTTTTCTTACATCCACTATTTTGCATCATGGTCATTTGGTGTATAATAGGCTTTCTTAAAATGTATTATTAGAGTCCAGCCTTATGACTAAAATCATAATGAGAGAAAAAGACAAAAAAAAAAAAAAATTATCATCAAATTGTTAAAAGGCCACTCAAGTGCTTTTATCCTCAGAAATAGTTACCACCACAGCAGGACCACATTGCCTTAGTGGGATGTTGTCAATTGGCATCTCAACTACATTTGATATGTGATAATTATCAGCAAGGATGGATTTACTTGAATAGCACTAGAGACCCATAAACAACCCATGCAATGCAAGTTCACAGGGATTAGCACTGCAGACAAACATATTATATAGATTAAACAATCATAAGTATCTACCTAAACAAGTTGCATATATGAACTTACCGAATTCAGTGATGCAAACCGGAAAACTCGGTCTTCATACAACATATCATCATCTTCCTCCCCAAGAACCAAATCCCTGACAGACTCAATAAAACCCTTCTCAGGAATCATCTCACTAGGATCAGCCTGCACATCTTCCCTTGAATTTCCAACTCCACTATCCCAATCTTGACTCCATGAAGAATCACTAACATGGTTATTCCCATCCACAAGCCAATCCTCCCACCTCCGGCTCTCCTCATTCATCATATCCTCTTGTGCTTCCCTTAACTCTACAATTGCCTCGGCCCTCCTCTTCCACTCCTCAAACTTGTCTCCTTGTGACAAGTCTTCATCACTAGAGCCCTCCAATTGGTCCTCAACCATGTCATCATCCTTCAAACCAAACCAATTGCCATCTTCATTAAAAAAGAACTTCTGCCACCAACTCCTTTTCCTCGTATGACGACTATTATTCTTAGCATTCGGAACAAACCCACTAACCCACCTCCGTTTCCCACCCAATTGAGCAGAAAAACTCGACGAATTGCGGCGCAATACTTCTTGGTTAGTAAAGATTAAGTTTTGGCATAACACAATTGAGTTGCTCATTAAGAACATGAATAAAACCCCACATTTTCCAGTTTTCCTCAAAGCAATCCAAGTTGTGTTCAAAGCAGTCAAAAGACCACCATAACCCTCATTCCTAGCCACACACACAATCAAAAACAACACGTTTCGTTGGTTTCTTGGAGCACTGATACTATGTTGTCATTCATAGTTCAACAAAAGTAACTGAACAACAACAACAAGAAGATTGTCTTTTTATGTAATTCAGGAGAAAAAGAACAAAACTTTAAATCACATACCAACTCAGCTGAGCAAATGCATGAATACCCAGAAACCCAAAAAAGCAGAAAATGGTGTCTCTTTGAGTTTTCCTTTGGTTGTAAAAGTGAGGATTGAGGAAATGAGAAAAAAAACGAGTCAGTCTGAAACGGTGTGTTTTGGTGTCTTTGGAGTGTGGAACCCCAAAGAACTGTTGTAGAACGTGGCTTGTGCTGCAGACTTTAATTAAGAAGAGGGAAGTGGATAACGGTTTTGGGCTAATTGTAATTTCATGGTAGAATTTAAGCTAGCTGATTGTCCACGCTATTTTATTGTTAAATTACCTGATTGCCCTTCAAGTTTGAGGATTTTTTTTTTTTTTTTTCACATTCAATGAGCTAAGCAGTAAATAACTAATATCTTACTATGTTAAAAAGTCTTAGCCCAATGGATATTTTTTTGATATTTTCAATAGAAAGGTTTATGATTCAAATTCTTTTATTGTAATTATCAAAGGTTATTGATATTTTCAAGCTTGAATTTTTTTTTTTGTTCAAATGAGCCAAAGCAGTAAATATCTTATTAAAGCATCCACAGTAATGCTCTTAAAATAACTAAAACACCCCACAACTTCAAACAAGCAAAAACACCTCACAACAGTGCTGCTAAACTTAAAATATTTTACTAACTTGTTACAGTGAGTTGTTACTACTAACAGCTTACTGTAACAAGTTGCTACAAATATTAAATTATTTTTTCTTCCTTCTCTCATTATTAAAATAGTTTCTCTTTCTTTCTTTCTTTCTCTCCCCTTCACTCAAGTGTAGCAAGCTTATTAGATATGACCTCAAGTTAAGAATTTTATTGATATCAAGATTTATTTTATTAGTAAGTTAGTAAAGCCTCAACTTCAATTTCTACTTTTCTATTCCCCAAAAGAGAAAACCATTAACTTTTAGGTTGAGGATTGTTGCGGAAAAAAAAAAGGTTTTAAGTAGCGTTTTTGTAAGTATATGATTTTTTTTTTTTAAGAATAATAAATATTTTTAACATACACATATGAGAAGAGGGGAGAAAGTTTTAAAGAATATAAAGTATATGAAGTTTTTTGATAAGCTGTAAGTATACGTAGTTAACAACACCATAACTATTTACAATAAAGTTGTGTTGCAACCCTTATGAAAGGTACATCTCTATGACTTTTGGTGAAAGGGTGTGATCCTTGTTGAATAGGTGTTATTATTGGTGAAAGGGGTTACAACCTTTGGCAAAGGCTGCAAGTGGTAGAACTAGAAAGGACACAACTTTTCATAGGAGCGTATGCTCATCTATAAATAAAAGGGAATGTTTGATTATTATGTTCTCAAACAATCTCGGATCCATATGTAAATTACCACTCTCATGGGATTGCCATACCTAAAAGGGATATTGCTTTTATAATAAAGAGTGTTTTTTAAAATTAAAAATCGCATGTATATTACTTCCATTATGTGTTTTATGTGGCCCTTGACTATGTCACAAGACAAAAATAAAAACGTCTGGGAAAGTGGGATGAAGGCGAAGGGGTAGGGAAGACAATCTACTAACATGTCAAAGTTTTGTACTTTCTTCCAAAATTCAAGCTGACTTTGAGAGTTTGAAAATGAAGAAGAGTGCATGAGATTGTGTGATAGGGAGTTGGGAGTCATGAGTGTTGCTCTAAGTTGGCTAAGCTCACAAGAGATTAGGGACTAAGTGTGGTAGTGTCACTTGTCGATCATATGAACTATTTCCTATTGTACGTGTAAATTGACTGGATGGTGTAAATGATTGATGCATTTGAGATAGCATGCTATGGACAAGTAAAGAAGACGTTGACATTGCGTTATATGGTAGAGCACAAGCCTAAATCTTCCCCCATATTTAAGCATGCTAACCAGACTAACTAGTGTGCTCTCTAGACTTTAGTTAGTCTAGAGTTCCCATCAATTATACACTGTTGGACTTCATTTGTGTAACTCAATATTTGCTCGTTATAAGCAATTCTTGCATCTGATGATGATTGATGAATGTAAAAATACTTAGGTTAAAATGCAAAACTCATCTTTTAAATTTCACTAGAATTTATTTCAATTTTCTAACTTTCATTTTAGTCATTTAGAGTTTGTTTGGTTAGGTGGGTTTTAGGGAGGATGAAAAAAAAAAAAAATGAAAGAAAATGGTTAGAAAATATTTTTGGTGGATGTTTGGTTGGAAGGAGGGGAGAAAAAAAAAAAAATTGGCAGTCTGGATATCTTCACCCTGGGCTCACTAAAATTTTTTTTCCCCAAAATAGGAAAAAAAAAATGGATGAAAAATGCTCATGACTGGAACGGACGAAAATACCCATGTGCAAAGTGCCCATGGGTTTCGTTCTTTTCCAGTTTGCAACTTTCTTTTTTTCTTTTTATTTTATTTTTTTCCCTTTGATTTTTGTCTCTCTGACTCTCTGTTATACTATCTGTCTCATATTTTTTTTCATTTTCTTTGGTTTTTGTCTTTTCTTATACTTCTCATTCGGTTTTTTTTTTTTCATCATCTTTTTTTTTTCTTTGGTATACTATTTGTGTCAGTTTTTTTTTCTTTATTCTTTTTTTTTCATCATCTTTGTTTTTGTTTTTTTTTTTGTTTTTTTTTTTTGTTTTTTTGTCTTTTCTTATACTTCTCGTTCATCTTCCTTTGGCTTCTTCTCTTTATAAAAAAATAAAATAAAAATAAAATTTTGTATCCATACACAATTTTTTTAATAAACAAATGTTACTTTTTACTTTATTTAATAAGGATATAATTATTCTCAAAAAAAAAAAAAAAGGATATAATTATAAATTTATACCAACTTCATTTCCCACCAAACAAATTAGTTTTCCATCTCTCCACTTTTCTATCTTCCCAATCAAACATAAATGAGAGAAAATTAAATCTTTTTCATTTTCTCATTTTTTATCTATTCCTCATTTTCTATCCTCCTAATTTTTTACTCCTCTAACCAAACACCCTGAATTCTCAAGTTCATATTCAATTAAGGTCTTTTCGTCAACTTTCATTAAATTTTTTTTATATAAAAAAATCGGTAAAATATATTTCAGCCATTAATTGGATTTTTTTAATAAAAAAAACTTGAAAAAAAATAAAAATTTTAACAATTAACTGCAACATTTACCAAAATTTGATGGAGAGACTTTAATTGAATAATAAACTTGAAATTTAGAAGACTGAAATGAACAAAAACAAAGTTAGAGAACTTAACTGAATTTTGGTGAAACATAGGAAGTGAAATTGCATTTTAGTCAAATATTTATTAATTTAGATTAATGTTGCATGTGTACATGGTGAATCGGTTGATCACTTGTTGACCCAAGGCATCCATGTTAGTAAACATCTTTACAGGTGCAGACATAGGCAGTTAGTCAGGACAGTCCGTAGGCCATCTAATCAAAATTAGGACACAACTCCTCACGGAAAGGGACACTAATCTTACATTTACAAAGATTTTGAAGACTGAAGACACTAGGGGAAAGACTAAAGGAAATCTTAACAAGTAGAAACTATTTTGTCCAGGTATATGGATTGGAAGTTCACATAATCTCCCTAACTTCCCATTCTGAGGGAAGGTAGAGGCGTTGTCTTGTCCATCCACAAAGAATTGAGACTTTACATATGGTGAAAGGAACCATAACTCCTTCAAATCCAAAAACTTAAATGATGAATGAAACAAGATCTAAGGATGTTAGTATAGATATCCTAATAATAAACAACAATGCATTAAAAAAAAGAATCACCCAAAGAGAATCTGGTGAGAGAATTCAGTGCACACTTTAGGCTATAAGTCCCCCTTAATCATGCTTCAGTCTATATGGTTGAAACACTCGATTACAAACAATAATTTTTTTTAAAGACAAAAATCTTGATTTTCCACCAGCTTTTGTGCAGATGCTGCTAAGCAATTCTTGAAACCTGCGGTCTAGAATTCACCTGTGAAGAGTTAATAAAAAAAAATCAGGAATACAACTAAAAAAGGGCCCCAATTCAGTCTCATAGGATTGAACCAGTAGAGCTATGCTGAGGCTTATCTCATCCTCCATTACATTTTCTCGTAATTCTATTAGATAGTGACCAAAAAACCACAACAGAGAACATTAATGCTGTTAAAGCTGACATTTTCTTTCATTGGGTTGCAACTTACAAGAACTGCAAACTGCAATAGTTTGAAGACTAAAAAAGGTAAAAAGGCAAAATAAAAAAATTAATGCTATGTGAAGCATTGAGTAGTGACATAGAGGTACTGCATTGTTTGAATCTTTTTAATTTTTTGAGAGGAAAGATCGTTTGAATCTAGAATTGAGTTACCCTGGTGTTCAACTCTTAGGAAGTATAATCTCAATTTTGGAATTGTTTATCATTCCATTTTACCAAAAAAATAGTCAAATTAGTTAATATATCAACCATACTTTGATAAGAAAAAGTCAACAGTCATATTTAATAAGAAAAATCCATATTTTAACTAGAGATTTGGGTTTACTTTGTTAAAACAATGACAAGTATCATTGGAAGAACTCGTTCATCTTCTTAAGGAATCATGGCTACGACAAATAATTCTTGCTACAAACAAACCTATGAGCTGAGGGCACATAAACACAGAAAAAGCTACAGAAATATCACAACAAATACCTAATTACTGCCAAAGCAACAAATGAGCATTACTAGTTTTCCAGCTCAAGCATTACTAAGTCCTAACTACAAATATCTAGTTAGTGCCAAGGCTTCTGATATGCTCCAAGCATTTCTAAATATAAAATTGGTAAAACCAACTTAGAATACTCAATAATTAAAAATTTCTGAAGGCTTAGATTTAAGAATAGTCCCAATACCTCAAAGGAAAATATCATAAAAATACAAATTTTTCTACATTTTGGTCACAAACTAACATGACTTCTGATTCATCATACAAGGTATATCACACATCATCACTTCCCCTGAATTTGGAGACAAAGTACACAACCACTGGACAAAATTTTCATGAAATTTGTAGTAGATAAGGCAGTACTCTAACTTGGAACTTTATTTAGACTTTTCCAGCAATTAATCATCTTCAAGAAGTTCAAATTTCATTCATGGACTGAAGAAATAATGTTTGACCTCAAGTCACATCTATGAAGGAAATAAAAGGTACCAACCAATGTGGAAGCTAACAATTATAGTAAAACATAGTTTCAACTGTAGTAGATAGTAACATGCAAATCTCTTCTCCTTAATTATCCACATATAATGAGTCCAAGAAGTTCAAGTTCCAAAACTCCTCTAGTAGAATGAAAGGACACAGGAACATGAGCATCTGCTGGTTGAGGAAGGCATCATCCTAAGCTCTAGGAAACAAGCTCTTAAGAAACAAATATAAGTTCTTTTCCATTTCCAACTAAAAATAGAAAATCAATCCTTTTTCTTTTACCTTTTCTCCTATTTCTTATTAAGTAAAAGTGCTGACACCTATCATCTATGTTCATACTATGACACTCATCATCTGTAATATTTAATGAATGATTTTCATATATTAAGTAGAATTTTATATGCTTCAAAAGTGCAATGGTCATTTCTGCAAGCTGTCACCCTCCACTTCACTGGAACACAATGTGAATAAACCTAAGCACAGATTATATCCCCTGGGTCAAAAATTGCTTCTTGCAATTTGAATATAACACCTGTTCTACTATATTGTTGTTTTATGCTTAGCAACTTGTTTGTTGCATCATTCAACTCCCATTCAGTTGAACATAGTTTTCATTGTTTCTTCCATAAAGACCTGATGCAAAACTACTTAACACTACAGTGAATAAGGTCACATTCAAGGTAGAACAAAATCCATGCATCTCCAAGCATCTACAGTGGTTCTTGTACAAGTGTAATCATATATTTTCTGGAATACACACTTCTCCTAAGCATCAAAAACATTTGACAGCCTTCAGCAACAAAAATGCAAAAGAGTCTCTGTGTGAATGTTGGAGAGAGAGGGGGAGGGGGGCTAGTATGGAAAGGACCAATGCCATCATTTACAAACATGTTGGTCCAGATGACTATTGAAATTTAGCACAAATCTATCAGAAAGTAGATGGATAAAGATGTAGCACCACATCTAAAAGCCCCAAGTGAAGATTATGGGCACTATGCTGATTTAGAGTTTAAAGCACAACAAGAATTCTCTTCGGTTGAGGACAATGTGCTTGAGGTATTAATTTAGCTTCCTTTGTTTATTATATCTAAAAGGTAGTGATTTAGGTCTTAGCAGTAGTCAATTTGCATCCTATAATAGTTAAATTTTCAAGCTGGCGTTTTAGTAGGTTTTCACAAGGATCTTTTCATAATTTGAAGGATTTTTAAGTCCATGCATCAGCTTCTAAAGTATCAATACGAATTGTGCCTACTCAGAATACAACTAAGCTAGCATCGACTGAGGCCCAAGTACTAAACCTGATCAACTAACAACTTTGGCATTCTAGACTCACCAAACAAAACTCAGGCTAAGAGCTGTACAACCTTCTCAGCGATTATAAGAATATTTCAAGAATAACCTTTAGACATCATACATGCATGTTCACAGCACAAACTTGTTGGGCAATAAAATCATATTAATCATGTTCAAAAGCAGATTGTCAAGTCTAAGAAAGCTCAACGATTAAAAGGCCAATGCATAGTTTAGTTGGTATAACCAACATCAAATGGAAATGACAACCTTAAACAATTAGGAAAAAAGTACCAACAGCTGCTAGACTCAGAGGAATTTATGACAGTAATGACATATTTCCAGGGGTTCAAGGGATAGCCTAGGCATCCTTTGTGGTACCCCATGTCTGTGGTTTGAACCCCACCATCTCCCTCTCCCTCTCCCTCTCCCTCTCCCACTATCTACCAATATATATATATATATATATATATTCAAAGTAATGCCATATTTCCAACCTAAACTGTTAGAGAGATCGGTAAGCGATTGAATTGACCATTTCATATTAGCTTAATCTTTTGTGACCAAATTACTATATGTAGTCCTCATAAAAATAAATATAAGAACTACAAAATTCATGACATCTCGTCATACCAAGTGTAAAAAGTTTATAACATCAAAAACTCATGACCAATAACCAAATCAGTTCATATACCCATCTCAAAAGAATAAAAACCAAATTTTGACAGCACTGTCCCTAAACATGTTTTTTGCACAATGAAAGTCTGATAGAAAATGGCATTACAGGAAATCCCTGAAACCTCAAAACTTTCGGTCACCTCTAGCTACTCATTAAACAGAAAAACCCCAATGTATAAACAATTCATATACACCCATCTCAAAATTTTGCTCAAAAGAAAAAATAAATATAAGAACTCAACAGATGGTCCCTAATCACATGTTAATCGCTCAATGGAAGTCATAATGCTTACTAATTACTTCGCAATAATAATGAAAAAAAAATAATTCAAAAAATGGGAATAAGCCCACCTACTAATTACCTCTCCCAAACCCCACTTTTTCACGAGCTTTGTACGCTGGGTACGACCTTTTTTTTCGTATATTTTTTTTTAATAACGAAAATAAGCTACTAATTAAACAATGCATAACTAATATAGACAAAGACAGAAACAATAAGACACAGAAATAAACCTCAGGTGGAAGAGGGTGTTTGAGTGGCGGTTTTGGAAGGCGGCGAAGGCGGTTGATAAATTCGAGCTTTCTTTAGGATTTCAGCAACAACCCAACGCTTTTTCTTGCTCAGTGGCCTTGATGGGTCCAATCGAACCTGAAATTTTGCTCTTAATCTTATCAATCAATCAATCAATAATAGATACTAATGAATCAAAAGAAGTGTTTGTGCTTTGGTTAGCTTACGCGGTCACCGATGTTGCACCGGTCGTGCTCGTCGTGGGCCATGAACTTCGAGGTGCGCTTGACGTAGCGATTGTAGAGCTTGTGGTGGAACAGTCTGTCCACTGCCACCACTACTGACTTCTGCATCTTGTTCGATACCACCATTCCCACCACTTGCTTCATCTTTCTCTAATTCTCTAGCTTTGTTTGTTTGTTTGCCGAGAAAACGAAAAGAAAAGAATATGTGAAATGAAATGAACTAATAAGTTCTTTTTGTGAGTTTTGAGTTTGACTGTCAACTTAAAGATGAGGGTTTTGGGTTTTGGCTGAGAACGAAGACGGAGTTTTTTTTTTTTTTTTTTTTTTTTTGGGCTCATTATCTATAGGGTGTCTTTGGTAAATTCGTCTTTTGGGTGGGTATAGTTAACTTAACTAATAAAGTGTTACATAAGATATTTGAAATTTAATTTTCGTTTACACTAAAAATTGATTAGTGTCTTGATTTGATGATAAAAAACTACAATCATTAGCAGACGCTATAAGTTAAACCTCTTTATAAAAAAAAAAAAAAAATCGCTTCTTGGGTTATTGGGCAAAATTTGCAAAATATTATGGTTAATTACATTCTTTTCTCTTGAGGTTTGAAGAAATGATATTCCATCCAAAACTTGAAGAGAAAAAACACTTTCCGCCTTTGACATTCGTTTAACCAAACTTTGTTAAATTAAAATTAAAAAAAAATTGTGTACTAACAGTTACTTAAGGGTAGGTTTCCAAAATTAGCATTTATTTCAAAATTAAAATCCATTTTTAAAATTTATAATTCAAGTGTATTTTAAAATATTAAGTATTCTATCATTTCAGTCCAAAAAAAAAAAATATATTAAGTATGACTACTATTTTGTTTTTGTTTTCAACGAATTATGGAGAGATTTGCTAATGTAAGTGTTTAGGTATTTGATAAATTTTACATTTTTATTCTAAATTTATCAATTCTGTTTTTACTAACTATGGTTAAACTTTTGTAAAGAGAATCTTTAAGAAATTTAGAATATTTTGTTATTAATATAAACAAAGGGAGGGGAGGGGGGCTTTAAACCTTTTTTCCCTTCAAGTTTGGGGTGAAGTATCATTTTCCCAAACCTCAAGGGAGGGAAGTGTTATTACCCCATATTATTATTAAGGCAAAAATATAATTTCCACCCTATAACTTTGATCAATTTTCATTTTAGTTCAAAGTTTAAAAATTATCATTTTAGTTCATTAACGTTGATCAATTGTCATTTTTTTGGTTTCTAAGTTTTTAAAAAAAAGTCATATTTTTTTGTTTAAATAAATTAATAAAATAATCTAAAAAATTATTTTTTAATGTTAAATAATGTGAAATGACCTCATTTCAAGGAAATTATCGAAAACTTTTTAGCGACAGTAAATAAAAAAGCTAAAAATGATCGCGTTATCAAATTTAATGGACTAAAAAAAAACAATTTTTAAACTTTGTAGATTAATATGACAATCGATCAAACTCATAGAGTGTAAAGTGTATTTTTGCCTATTATTAATAATTATTTAATTGGAAAACATTTGAAAATATAGCATTTTTTTTCTAAGGTAATCAGGCTTTGAAAACATGATTTTAAGTGTTGCATTCCCAAATAACTTCAAAATAACACCAATTTAAATCATTAATATTAAAAAGAGATTATTTAGCATATTTTACCTAGTTTTTGCACAATCCAACACGAGCAAATCCAATTCAGTATGGTCTTATATCACAATAATAAATAATTGATATAACTTTTTTTTTGATGAGCAATAATTGATATAACATAAGTCATATATTAGGTTGGGCATTGATTCTAACATACTCCTTGTTATACATCTTTTGTGCACATCGCCCATTTCACATTTAAATGCGTAAAATTATTGACGTTGTGTGTACAAAGTACACATTAACAAATGTATAAGAAAATTTCCCCTATTGGTTTAACAATTAACAATCATACTTTGCCATCCAAACCTAGATAATAATTTGAACATTCCTTTCTTGGTAACTCAATGACAAAATTATCTTACGTCCCAGTCCAAACCAATCACATTCTATTTATCAAAATACCAACATTCATTAATTTGGACTGTTCATACCAATTAGTTAATTAGTACGAACCTCCCCTTATTCCATCTTGATCTAATAGTGTATTTGAATTGAGGGAAAGTAGATGGAGGTAGTTTAGTTCACTTTGTTTGGATGCTTTTTCTTTAAAAGGAAGGGGAAAAATATTTGGGGAGATTTGGAGGAGGCAAGATAAACCTCCAAACCCTTTATTTTTAATTCTTCCAAAACAGGAGAATCCGGAGATGTCAATTTACTTATATGTATATTTAAAAAAAATATCATTTTTACTCTTATGATGTCAATTTATGCTTATTTCATTAGATCAAACAAATGAGGGGTATAATTGTCAATTTATGTGATGTCTTGTCATTTTCTCTTCGCACTTTTAATATGACTAAATTACACTTTTACACTTGTCATTTTTTTTTTTTCAAAATAATCCTTTTGTCCATATTTGTAATTGATCTGGCCGTTAAGTGACAACTTGTTAGGTTCTAAGAATTAGGAACTAATATATTAGAACTTCAATTTGTAATGTTGGTAAACCATGATCAAAACATTCTTTAAGTCTTGTGTTGGACTTGCTCAAAGTATGGCTTTTTATGTAAAGTTGGAATTGAGTTGACTGTAGAATTATTGTGCACTTTCTGCCTGACTCGATCGATCGAGAATTAGACTCGACCGATCAAAAATTGAGCAGAACATTTTTCTGCAGAATTTTTCCAACTCAGCCCAAGCCCATTTAATGTATAGGGTTTTATGTTTTGCCCTAAGTATATAAGGGAAAACCCTAGCCACGTTTTTAGAGTTCTGAATGCTGTATTTGTGAATCTATTTGTTAGATCTAGAGGTGTTTACCTTCACATACACTTAGGGTTTCCAAACTCAAGATTCATGTCAAGAGGTTGGTAAATCATACAGTTGCAGAATCAAAAGAGCTTCAAGATATACAAGCAGGTGCGCTTGTAATTTGCTGAAGAATTCAAAGAAAGAATGAGTCCGTGGTCTCGGAGCTGTCACGTGGTCGTGGTAGTAAGTTTCCTACAAGCAGGTAGCAATAGGATGTTAGTGGTCTAAGTCGCTATTGTGTAAACTTCAATTCTTTCTAGTAGATTTGTTATTTTACCTTGAGGATAGCTAGGTTAAATTCTCCTCATCTTTTTTACCAGTTTGGTTTTCCTGGGTCATCATATCTTTGTGTTCTTTATTTTTCCGCTGCTTTACTTGATATGATTGTTATTGTTTTAACCTAGATCTGAATAATAAACCTAAGTATTCACTTGGTTAATTAATTAGGTTAAACAATTTAAGTTTACAGGGGTCTAAACAAACTTACACAACCAAACGACGCCATTTCTTAATTCTCTCTCTCTCTCTCTCTCTCTCTCTCTCTCTCTCTCTCTCTCTCTCTCTCTCTCTCTCTCTCTCTCTCTCTCTCAAGTCTTGACAGTCACTAAACACTATTTCAATTGCATTTCCGTTAATTCCCAAAACTTATAAATATCTATATATGGTTCATAATTGTGCGAGCCAAATAATCCATATAAAATTCATAATATGTAGAGAATATCATGCATTGCCATCAGTAGTCTGGAATCATTACAACAACAACAAACTAAGCCTTAGTCCCAAAACATTTGGGTCGGCAAATCTATTCTTTTCATTATTCTATTATATCCAAAGTCACTCTATCTTCGCCTCCTTAATTAACATGTCATTTTTAACTACTACGCTATCCTAAATGAATAAAAAATGCATTTGTTACACTTAAAAATTTTCTCAAATACTTTAGACAACCGTTACTTGTTTGCAGAAGTTCTGGCTATTGACACTGCTAGAATTAGAAGAAGGGCAGCTGTAGGTTAAACAGGTAGTACGGCGGAAGCTTTATCAGTGAATCGAGCATTTTGAGCCATATATCTTTCTAATGTTGTTGCTCTTGTCATTGAGGCCGTGGCTTGTATCACGGAACAAGTACTTCATCCATTTCTTTTTCTGGGGACATTATATAATCTTTTTTTGCCCTTAACAAAACTGTGTTGCACCTCAGTGCAAAATTTGGTGAAACCAAAATTGTATTTTACACAAATTTCTATGTAAAAATTTGATTGTGGGTGGATATGCTTGGCCTTCATTCTTCGACCCAAATGCTTGATGAATTACAGTTGCTGATTGTTTCTACTACTTGAGAAGCTCTTATATTCCAGCTCAATTCGGCTGAATGCATAACATTTCTTCAAGCCTTGTACCCTTGTGAGTCTCCTCACCTCTTCCACCCCAGGCCAATTACCAGCTTCAGCATAAACCATACTCAACATGGTATAATTGGCAGCGTTATCAGGTTCTGATTCAATAAGCCAAAGTGCTAACTTTTCAGCAATTTCCAATCTTCCATGAACCTTACAAGCAGATACCAAGGAGCTCCAAATTTTTGTACTAGGTTTCATGGGCATTGCTTTTACAACCTCACAAGCATCGTCAAGCTTCCCTGCCCTTCCAAGGAGGTCGATAAAGCATGCATAATGTTCTACAGTTAAGGGAATTTTATCATCTTTCATTACACAATCAAAGATCTTTCGTCCCTCTTCAACAAGACCAGTATGGTTGCAAGTGGATAATAGAGCGAGGAAAGTCATTGAATCTGGCTTCATCCCTTTGTCTTGCATCTCATGGAAGAGTTGCAAAGCTTCTTCACCACAACCATGAAGACCATAACCACTGATTAATGTGCTCCATGAACTGCAATCTCTGGTTGGCATTTCTTTAAAAATTTGATGGGAAGCCATGAGACAGCCACACTTTGCATACATATTTATAAGTGCATTCCCAATGAAAATATCAAAGTTCAAGCCAGATTTCAGGATATAGCCATGGACTCCACATCCATGCTTTAGTGAAGATAAACTGGTGCAGACAGAAAGTATGGCCAATAGAGTTACAGTGTTAGGTTCAATTCCCTGCATCTGCATTTGGCTAAAAAGATTCATTGCTTTACCACTATTCCTACTTTGAGCATAGCTCCCAATAATCAAACTCCACATCACAACATCTTTAATAATTGACTTCTCAAAAATGGTCTCAGCAGAATGCAAAGTTTCCTGGCATTTGCAATACATGTGTATGAGAGCTGCTGAAAAATGATGATCTGCATCAAATCCATGACGAAAAGCATAGCCATGAATCTCTTTGCCATGCTCAATATAGCCCAATTCTGCAAAAGCTGGTAACACTGTAAGTAACGTTACTCGATTGGGTTTAACCCCGGAAACCTGCATTGCTTGAAAGCAATTGATTGCCGTATCATAGTTTTTATTAGCCGTGCAGCCAGAAATCATAGCAGTCCATGAAACTTCATTTTTATTTTCCATTCCTTCAAAGACACGTAAAGCTACCAATGAGTCATGACATCTCAAGTACAAATCAACCAAAGCCGTTGACAAAAACACCGACTCCTTGATTCCATCAACAATAACAAGCCCATGAATTTGTCTCCCTAGTCTAAACTCTCCTTTCCTTGCACAAGCTGACACTATGGCGGCAATTAACTCGGGCTTTGGGGCAAAACCACACAAATACATCTCCTTAAACATTTCTAAAGCGTTTACGCAATACCCATTTTGTAAATAGCAATTTATCATGGAATTCCATGAGATGGTGTCTCTATGAGGCATTGTATCAAACACTTGACGTGCAGCTTCAGTAATGGAAAATTTAGCATACATAGAAACGAGAGAATTGGATATAATTGCCTCTGAATCAGAGCCTGCCTTGAGGGCCATGCAGTGAAGCTGGAGTCCAAAATGGTAGGACTGAGCATGAGAGCATGCCTTGATGATTGAAGGAATAAAAATGGAGGTGGTTGCATGGAGACCCAAGGGATGAAGCTCTGCTTTGTATAGTTCAAGTGTTTCGTTATAAAGTCCTTCGGAAACGTAGTCTCTAATTTTACAGTGAATGGCTGGAATTGATAGTGTGGGGTCTATAGCTGAAGAGAATCGTCTGATCAAAGGATGCATAATTGATGATCCAAATCTTGGCCATGTTGATATCATGGGTATTGAAAGTAGGCAGGTCCCAAAGAGCACAACTGAACTTTGCAACCTATCTGTTCATTTTAAAATAAAGGGGAAATTTCATTTAAAAAAAAAAAAAAAACCAAGAGTATATACCTATTTCATATTAGGTAGCAAATTTTAAAATTTGTAAATTAACTTACGGTTCAGTGTAAATTTATACTTATTGTAAAAGGGTGTTTTTGTATTTAATCAGTGTGTCATTTAAGCAAAAATCAAGTGCAAGTCATGTGCTATTAATTTTTGTCTAACTTAACAGTGTAAAGTGTAACAAATGTCATAGTGTAAAGTGTACATTTAAATAATTTATAGTACAAAGTGTAACTTGGTCTATAGTTTAGGATAACGAAGTGTAATTTATTCAAACTTATGAAACACTTTCAATTTAAAGCTTTTATTCATCTCTATTATTTATGCTTATTTTGGATTCGTGTCTCAAAAAAAATAAAAAATGCTTATTTTGGATAGGAATGGAGTAGAGAAGATGGAAAAAGTAGTGAGAAAACATTATGTTTCACCTAACCAGAAAATTTTAATTTTTTGGTAATCAATTTCTCACTCTAAAAAAATCTTTGTCTGTCTACCCTTTCACTTCATTGATAGTCAAATTGATTCATGAGAAACTCTAAGTTAAATGTATAGTTTTAATAAATGAATTCTTGTTTGCTATGTTATTGTCCAAAATAATAAAATGAATGACGAAGATAAACAAAGGCCTTATATTGAAATGATTTGATAAGTTTGGATTTTAATTGACAAAATTTAAAACATGAGACTTCATTTGAAACATGGTAGAAAACTTTGGATTTTTTTTTTAATTATGCAATTTCACCTAAAATAAAAATCTTAATGTGTAATGTAGTTCATGAATATAGCTCACACTTTTTCCGTTTTTGGTATTTGGCGCTTTTATTTTATTTTAAAGTGTAAAAAAGATGGTTGTAAACTTCGAAAATCTAGTAAGAATGATTAAAAGTCTTATAACTCAATTGACATCTCTTGGTGTATATTCTAATGGGATCCAAATCTACCCTCACTCAATTATGGAATTATCAAAATTAAAAGTTACACTAGACCGATATTACTAAATTATGAGATGGCGTATATAGTACTTATAGTTTATTGTTTGATATAGAGTTCTCCTTTAAAGCTATTGGTAGGAGCACTCCATATAAATCATTAAATATAACGAATTATTATTGGATCAGCTATTTCTCTCATTGAATCCTCTAATTTTTATTTAGATATAAGACATGTGACATTTAAAAAATAAGTTTGTCTCTTATGTTTCACACCTCTTTTTAGTCATTTTGGTCTTCTTAAATCTTATGTATTTCTCATCCCTATCTAGAAAAAAAAAAAATCCATCACATAAAATATTACAAATATATATACCACAACACTGCTAGTAGTTTCACAAGTTCTAAATAGTTTAACTAATAAAATCTCTTAAGAGTCTTGATTTTGAATCGATGATACACCCAAACGAATTGATATCTTGTAGAATATGGCTTGAATTAGGAGTTCGACCCCTTGTTGGATTTGGATAAGGAATGAATTTTATTTCTTTTGGGTTACTGTTGTTTGAAGTTATCAAACTTTATTAAAAGTCTTGTCTACTACTTGATTTGGAATTCTTTTTGGAATATGAGTGATTCTCCTTTTGTGTGCGGAAAAGAAGTCTAGTTCTTCTTGGTTTTGAATATGCTAGCCGACTTAAATCTTCTATACAAGTAGAGTGCTGTTGTGGCAAATTGAGAGAGTGGGTGTGAGAAAAAGAGGCTCTCTTTTGTTTGGTTCTTTGATATTTGTGAATTGCAATTTAGAATAGTGAGAGAGGTTTGTTGCCGCTTGGTTTTGGTTTCGCGGTTTGGTGATTTGCTCTCTCTTGGTGCGTTGCAACTTTTGGATTTGATTTGTGGCTTTTTTTTTTTTTGTGCGCAATTGGTATTTGTGAACCTTTGGTTTTTTGGTTTGTATTTGTGAGAGAGAACTATTTGAGTGTATTTGAGATTTGGAATTGTGAGAGTGCTTCTACACCAATTTGTATTATCCTAAATTTGATATAGTGAAATTTGTTCATCGTTATCCATGAATGTAGGCTATTGTCGAACCATGTAAATTCTTGGTGTTTTGTGTCTATTTTCTTTTGGGTTAATTTTCATCGTTCCTATTGTTAGTTTGAAGATCTTTCATAAGCCTAAAATAATTTCACAATTAATTTTGGTAATTTGAGCTTCTGCTATTTTACAACATATCTTAACTTAATGATAAAGAAAAATAATTATGAGGTAAAGTCATAAACTCAAATCCTAACAAATCTATGGGAAAAAAAACGAGTAGTTTACTAGTTTTTCAACTTTTACAAGCATTTAGAGAATGTCACATGATATTAATTTGGGTAAGAGCTTTATAGTATTTCATGGTGTTTCCAACATAGACATTTAGGATTCAAATCACCTTTTTTTATTTTTGTAATTATTGAATTATTTAAAAATAAAATGGTCATATTTTAGCAGGAAAATTAGATTTTGTAGAAATTATTCTTGACATTATACTCCACATATATTCACGTTTTTAGTTTCTTCTAATTCAAGACAACAGAAGCATTACAATAATTTCAAGTTTCAAAAACCCCATCTAGGGATATTAATGCACCCAAAACGTCCAGCCAGTCTAGGCTCCTCTTGGCGACACGATGATGATGGCCACAACTCTGCTCTTCTTCCAGTCCTCCTCACGGCTTTTACAACTACTTTGCGATCAATGTAGCCCAACACTGTGATCTTGCTCATTACCACATCAATTTCCACACACGTTACCCCTGTAATAATAGATTAGATAATTAATTAACTTGCATGCATGCAAAATGTTCTTGTCTGGGCTGAATCCACGTTTTTTTTTTGAGGGTTTATCATGATAGATGGAAACCACAATTAAATCTTGGGATTGTGCCTAATTTAGAATGATAAAACTGTAAATAAGCAGCATTTTATTTTTGTGGCTTTTTAGAATTACAAACACTTTCAAACACTAAAAAATGTCTATTTGGCTTTGTGAGTTGTGACCCCTAATTTAAGGCGAGGGAGAATTATTTTAAACATTGGTTGCATGCCATGAATCGATATTTCATGGTTAATGGGAACCACACGCTTGTAAGCCCTATATGTGTTGTAAGACATCCATTACATAGAACCGATAATGTACAAGATACAACATTTCTCAAAAAAAGAAAACAAAGAAAAAAGAAAAAAAAGAAAAAAGAAAAAAAAAAAGAACCGTATGGATTAGGACCATATATAGCATTGTCCCATTTGTGTCACTGCAAGCAATTAACGTTTGGGAGGTGAAAGTCAGGGTTCTTCTTTCATTTATAATGTCATGGATTGTCTAATGAATGTTTTATTTAAAAAAATAAAAAATAAAAAAATAAAACTAATTTATACTTTTAACCCTTAAAGTTTGAGAATTTTCATTTTGATCCATCATGTTTGATTTTATTTTTAAATGGTCTATTTCTGTTCGTATCCATGACTGATCTGGCCGGTAAGAAAGAAAAAAAGAAAAAAAGAAATGATGTTGTCTTGGATGTACTTAATGGTCAAAGCAATCACATAGATGAAGGATCATTTAGAAAACGGCATGAAACTTGATGAACAAAAATGAAAAATTTAAAGCTTAAAGGAACCAAAATGAAAACAATTTTGAAACTTAAAGATTCAAAGAGTGTAATTTAGTAAAAAATATATATATATATATATTTATTTATCTGCCATTTTTCTTGTTACATACCTTTGATCCTGCACAAAGCTTTGCGAACTGATTTCTCACATGCCTTACAGTGTAAGCGTACCTTTAACTCGACAACCTGTAACATGATATTAAAGTTTCATAACATTTTGTTTGAATAACTATGTGAAGCAGAGAAAATGACAATCAATGAAGAGACTTAAAAAGAAAAAATAGACACCTCCATAGCTTTGAAAGAAATATAGGGCTGGGAGGAAGACGGGCTTAAATTGTTAATGGAAGCATTGAAAGCAAGGTGGGTTGGATCATTGATGAGTTTTATATAGGTCAGATGCAATTGTTTGATTAACAAATTAAAAATTTATAGGAAGGTGAGTGAAATGATGATGAATTTCATCATGACTGGTTATGCAAAGTAACATGCAGTTTGTGGCCATCCCTTGCATAAAGTACACGTTTTCTCACAGAATTGTGATTTAGCATTTTATTTTGAATAAAAAAAGGTCTGACTAAATGTTGCTTTTGAATGCTTATTTTCTCTGCCCTCCAATATGAAAAATGCAAGCCTAATTTTTCAGGAAGTGGTTTCTCCCCAGTTTCTGCACTTTTTTTTTTCCCCATAAAACAATAAAAAGCACTTGGTTTGCCGTGATGTTACATTAATTATATCGTAATATTGCATTTTGTAATCTTACATTGATATAATCTCAATACAATAATACAAAATTACATTAATCAGGAATGTGTTGATGTTAAGTGATGTGATATGTTTTGTAATTTTAAATTATGGTAATGTTAGGAAAAAAAAATCTTAATGTTACATCATCGTAATGTGCATCAAATTAAGTTTACATTCACAGCGAACCAAACACCCCCTAAGATTTTGTTATTTAGAAAAAATGTCATTTTTATCTATATGTTATTGTTTTAGAATTTATCAAGCAATAGCATACGAAAATGCACTTATGTGTTCAATATCTTCTTATTCTCTCTGGTTTTTATTTAATTTTTAGTTTATCAAGCAATTGGAAATCATTGTTTTCTTCCAATTTTTTTTCTTCTTAAAAATGTGATGCCTTGTACAAAGATGGTTAGGCCAAATAATCTGAGTTTACACATCGAAAAAAAGGATCAATATGACCTTCCCACCTATACAAAACATAAGAGGACAATATTTAAACTCGTGTAAGAAAAAACATCTTCAGATAAACCAATGAGAACTACTAAATCTTCTATTATACGGTTCTCATGGTGAATCATGTCACTTATTCACCATTCCACTAAAAGATTTCTACCTGTTTAAAATTGCCGAGTCAGTTTTACTAATTTTTTTTTTATTATAAGCTAATTCAGCAATTTTAAACAAATATGAAATTTTTAGTGAAATAGTGGACAAGTGACTTGATCCACCGTGCAGACTATATAATTTCTCATAATTATGAATCTTATTCAACCTAAGTTCATGGACCTGTTTCTGCATCATCCATGAGCAAGGCTACATTCTTTAGCTGTGCTTGGACCTACATATATCAACATTAGGGGTGGCCTAACAAATTTTCAGGCCTAAGATGATATATTTAAATGGGGCCTTTTTGATATTACTTAAATAATTTTTAACTAGTTTTTAATATCATAATATTTTTATAACTAAAATGCATTCTTTTTATCTTGTAATATGCTTTTTTTTTTTTTGAAGAAATGCTAAAGCTATAAAAAAAAAATTTTTACTACAAAAAACTTACAAACGATGAATGTGATTAATAATACTTCAAAAAGATAATAAATAAGTATTTGAATGAATGATGTTAGAGATATTATTAATTTTACAACATGTGGCTAATAAAGATATATCATCAATTACAAAAAGTAATTTAAAAATGTATTTAATAGGTTGTTGACGTCTACAAATTATATTAATTGTCACATCAATTTGTAAAGATTTTGAAGTAAAATTTATAGTATTTCTAGCATTTTCTTATTTGAATTATTTTTTGTAATTAGTGACACATATTTGTAAGCCCTATTTATTTAAAGTTGTATTATCTCTAGCATTACTCAATTCTTTGGAACTTCTTAAAAGTAGAGGAAAATTGTAAAACTAATATTTTTTTTTTCTATAGATCTCAAAATTAAAAAAAAAAAAATTTCAATTTTTGCCCCAAAATTTGAGACCTTTATCTAGTAGGGGGCCCTAGGCGATTGCCTAATTGGCCAAGGCCTAAGGCCGGCCCTGATCAGGATTATTCATGATTCACCTTCAACAATTCCAAAATACATGAACCAAATAAGTCTAGAATTCCATAAAGAAACTGGGGAGTTCTTAGTCTTAAGAACCAACATACATGTACTCAAATGCTGCAGCACAATTCTCCCTTAAAACTCTGCTAAAATTAATCTTAAATTTGTTTTGTAAACAATAATGGACAAATATAGTTATTCCTTGGAGTTAAACAAGTGAGCAATGTTATTGCCCACTTTCATAGATGGGCACAGTCCATTAGAGAAAATACGATATTCATAAAGTCTAGTGTAGTTTTGTCCCTGAGACTGATCATACAATTGGGTTGATGAATCGAGACGAAACCCTAGCTCAGTTGTTCAAAGTAATTAATTTTACTCTTTATTTATTAATTGTTTTTGGAACTTTGTAATAAACTGAATTGATTAATAGAGAGATTTTTTGGGTTTTGACTTGTGAGTGATGAAAGAAGGAAAGGAAACAGAGAGACCGAATTTGTGAGATTGTTGGGGTTTTAGGGGTTTGGCTCGTTTGGGGTTTGGAAAATTATTGGGTCTTACATTTAAAGCATGTGTTTTCTCTTAGTAGTGTTTTAAAAAATAAGGGGTATGGCATTTTAAGCAACAGTTTTCAGATTTTAAAAATTATTACACGTATTATCACACACTTTTTTACTCACATGTATTTTCAACATTACTTTTGTTAAATTAAGTTTAATTTCAAATTTATTTAATATAGGCATTTTTGTTCAATTTTATTTTAAAAAATTACCATTAAAAAAAATTATTTTCACATAAAAAAGTGAGCGTGAAGTTAATGACCAAAAATGGAAACAAAAGGCGTGGGCAGGTAGTAATGTAATAAAATAAAATCCTTAGACTGGAAAGTTCAGCCCAGTATCATGCAGGACTTCAGAAAAATGAAAAAGGCCTAAGGAGTTGCTAGACTTGGGCCTACATTTCTCGGTTCTTTGAGCCATTACGGTGGTTGCCTAAACTTGATGTCATTAAAAAAAATATATGCAAAAAATTTCATTTTAAAAATTTACACCTATATTTTTCACATAAAATATTTTTAGAGAAAATTAAATTTTAAACCTATAATTTTGGAATCTAAGAAAATAAATCCTATAATTCAAAAAGTAATAAATTAAATCTTATAATTTTAAAAGTAAAAAACATAAACTCTAAGATTTAAATGAATAATAAATTAAACCTTCAACCCATTTTAAACCCTAAATTTTGTTCCACTTAAATTAGTTAAGTCTAAATTGTTATTTTTGTAATAATATGATTTAATTTTTTCTTTTAATAATGGGGTTTAATTTTTCCAAATATTTGTTAGTGTGTTTTATATTAATGCATTTTTACACACTTAAGATCATGTCCAACATGTTAGTAAAAGTTTCACCAAAGTTTTTACCCCAAAACCCACTTTTCTTTTTTTATTCTATTTTATTTTATATATATAATATTTTATCTAATGACTTTTTCAAATCAATCTCTAACAAATTCTACATTAAATATTCTTTCTTTTATCACTTATTTACTCTTTAAGCAAATTGAGAGATATGCGTGGATGTTTTATTTTTTAATAATTTGCTTGGTGAGAAGAACCATTGTAGCAAACTAGCATTAGAGGTGTTCACGAACTCACTTGGACTACACCTAAACTGACTTAAACCGCCTGCAAAATAGATTAATTGCACCGAACCACAAATGGAGGTTAAAAATTGCACTGCACTGCAAAATGTGATGCAGTTTTTGGTTTGATGTTAAGAAAAACGCTCTGCACCCATGACCCATATTTAAATAAATCATGTATTTCAGACTGATTAAATATATATTATGTATTAAAATTGCACTGCACCTATTAATATATATGTTTTTTTTTTAATATTCAATGTCTATTATAAATATTTAATATATATTAAATATGGGTCGGGTTCAAGTTACATTTAGTGTAATTTTAAGCAATATTACATTACCCAATTAACTTGTCAGACCCACGATTTCTCTGGTGCTACAAACCCGCTGCTCTTGAGGCCTCATGCACAAAGAGCCTACTTTCTGTTACTACTCTTATGTTATATCCTACGTAACTACAAACTTCCATGCACCATATATCATATCACTTTTCTCCATTGATACATATATTAAATCAGTCGCACCCCCATTCTTCATATCATCTTCCCTTTGAGATTTCTAGCAATTCTTGTGTCATTTTCATGTCACAAAATTGAATTTTACTTCATAATCATATTCCCAAGTGGCAATGGAGCAAGAACAATTTTCAACTAAGATTGTGAATCGAGGTCTTGATAATTCGGGGCCAAATGCCGGTTCTTTTTATTTCTATGTGAAGGTCCGGCCTAGATTGCCGGATTTTCTTAGCTCGGTTAACCTGAAATATGTAAAGCTTGGTTATGGTTATTTGCTTAGCCACAGCTTTTATTTCTTGGTTGCACCAGTCCTCCTGGTGATCTTGGGTGTTGAGTTAAGAAAGTTCACATGGGAAGATCTTCTTCAGAAGTGTGATCTTACAGATGCTCTCTTTATTGTGGGATTACTGGGTTTAATTCTATATATTTATCTCGATTTAACACCTCGGTCCACTTATTTAGTTGATTTTGCTTGTTATCGCCCACCGAATGAGCTTAAGGTAACCTTCCTTAATCATGTTCCTTTACAAAGCTGCATTTAATTTTTATCTTATTTGAAAGCATTTTTATACACTGGTCTCTTGCTCATGTAACATGAAATTTAGCATATCACAAAATTTACGATACATACTCATTTTCTTG
Source organism: Lithocarpus polystachyus (assembly GCA_033629205.1). Classification (NCBI taxonomy): domain Eukaryota; kingdom Viridiplantae; phylum Streptophyta; class Magnoliopsida; order Fagales; family Fagaceae; genus Lithocarpus; species Lithocarpus polystachyus. The sequence continues at coordinate 11,005,680 of CM066172.1, read as the reverse complement.
TTAACGATTTAGAAGAAGGGGAGGAGTAGATGAGGTTTTATACATTGTTATTACTTAATTTCTTGGATAAACAATATTTTTAGTTTCTTGAGATATGTTCGATTTTGGTCTCTTAATTTTAGAGCGTTTTGGTTTTGATCCTTAAATTTTTGAAGTGTAATAATTTAGTCAATCTGTCTATTTTCAGTCCATTTATTGCTTTCTTATTTGCCCTTTTGTTCAATCTAATTTAGTCTTTTAAATATGAGGTTGGTTCATTTTAGTCCCTCAAATATGGGATTAGTTCGAATTTGGTTCCTTAAATATGGAATGCCTGGCATTTTGTCAGTAACCTAAACGAAAAAAAATAGACTAAATGTCTAAATTATTAATAATTTAAGAATTTGGAGGACCAAAATTGAATTTCTAAAACTATGAAATCAAAATCAAACAAACTCATATTCGAGAGTGTCCAAAACAACATTTTACCCTACTTTGTTTGGCTGACCTCTATGGATATCCATAATCAAATTAAGTTTGAAATAGGATTTCAGATCAATTACAGTCATTCACCTTGCGGCATCTATGCGAACATAAAGTTTAATATTTTTTCCATACTTGCATAGATCTCAAAGGAGGAGTTCATTGAGTTAGCAAGAAAATCAGGCAACTTCAATGATGCTGCCATTGAATTTCAGCAGCGAGCACTCAAAAATTCTGGAATAGGCAATGAGACCTATTTGCCCCGTGTAATTTTCAGCCCCAATCAGAAAATAACCCTAAAAGAAGGCCGAGAAGAAGTAGGTGAAATCATGTTTGGTGCAATAAAGGACCTTTTTGCAGCCACCAAAATTAAGCCAAAGGACATAAGAATTCTTGTGGTGAATAGTGGCTTACTAAATACTACTCCATCCCTTTCATCAATGGTAGTAAACCATTTTAAGTTTAACCACAATATTCAGAGCTTTAACCTTGGTGGCATGGGTTGTGCTGCTGGAATTATAGCTATTGATCTAGCTAAAGATCTTCTACTTGCATATCCGGGTGCATATGCTCTAGTAGTGAGCGCAGAAGCTGTAACTTACTCTTGGTACAAAGGTAATGAACCTGACATGCTCCTTCCAAATTGCTTCTTTCGAATGGGGGCTGCAGCCATGTTGCTCTCAAGCTTCCGCCTTGATCGATGGCGCTCCAAGTATGAACTCAAGCAGGTACAACTTTTATGTACCATTTTGTTATGATATAAAATGTTTTGGGACTAAAGTTTTGTCGTTGTTTGAGGCCCCCTAGTTTAGCATTTTGAAGAAGTCTTGTGTTCCATCAAAGAGTTTTCTAAAATATAGATTATAGACTAGAGGGATTGTCTCTAAATTTGAGTATTCTTTTCGAAGCACTAGAACAATCATGACTGGAGATGTGTTTTAATTGAGCTGTTTTCAATTTCTAACATATAATACTAATTATAGACCTTAAATGTTGCAGCTGGTTCGAACTAGCAAAGCCATGGACGATAGGAGCTTCAAAAGCATACATTTAAGAGAAGATGCAGAAGGAAGGCAAGGTATCTCAGTGAGCAAAGATGTGATTGAGGTGGGAGGCCATGCATTGAAGGCAAACATCACCACTCTTGGTCCACTAGTCCTACCTGTTTCTGAGCAACTTCATTTCTTCACCAATATGCTCTTTAAAAAGGAGAAAGCCAAGCCTTACATCCCTGACTACAAGCTTGCTTTCAACCATGCTTGCATATTGGCAGCAAGTAAGAAAGTGCTGGACGAGATACAAAAGAACTTGGAGCTCACTGAGGAGTACATGGAGGCATCAAGGAAAACTTTGGAGCGATTTGGGAACACTTCAAGTAGTAGTATTTGGTATGAATTGGCGTACTTGGAAGCAAACTCAAAGGTCAAGAATGGTGATAGAATTTGGCAAGTCGCTTTCGGGTCAGGGTTCAAGTGTAATAGTGTTGTTTGGAAGGCACTCAGGAATGTTGGGAAGCCTAAGCTGAGTCCGTGGATTGAGGATTAATTCTATCTAGAGGATGATACAAAGAAAAGAAGGATAAGATGATAATTGTAGTTGTTTGAAGTAGTAATGTTTAATATTAATAACAATGCTTGTTAGCCTATGCTTGGTATTCATATATTGCGACTGTTTCAATCATTATTGTTAACTGTTAAGCCCCAAGCTGCCATCTTTATTTCATGTCTTGGCTAACAAAATTCTCAAATAGGCCAAATGGGTTTAAGTTACTTTTCGTGTCATTTAACAAAAGCCAGAGCTCCGTGTCAACTAAGGGGTGAGACTCCAAGATGTTTTTGGATTATAGAATTAATGAGGATGGTTCCACAAGATTGGCTTGTTTCATTGTGATATCTTTACAGAGAAGCCACTGGACACTAGTACCGACATCTATTATTTGAGAAAAATAGTGGATTTATGCGTTCTTGTTTTTGGGTTAATTAAGTTTGAGGTTAGGAAGTGATTTTTTTGGTTAAGTTTACTAATATGGTCCTCTAATTCTAGTGGATACCATGGAGTTGAGAACTATATATGAAGATGCAATTCAGATCCATCAAGCAAAACACTTGGGGCAAATATTGTGGATTGGCAAGCCATATATATTGATCGATATTATATAACAAATGGTTTTGGTTCGAGTTTTTCTTGAGTTCTTAAATTGTTTTGATTATGCATATTTGTTTTACAAGTTTTGATTAATTTTATGCAAAATTTGAACTCATGTTCCGTGTTGAATTAATTAATTGTGCATGATTTTTCAGATCTAGAAAAGAAATAGCATTTCCAATTGAGCTTGGATGGATTAGCCACTATGGCCTTTTTCAATTTGGTCCTTTAAGGTTTTAGTTTGATATCTGTTAACTCTCTTAATCATATACTGAACATGGATTTAATTGAGGATTATGATTCTTGTAGCCAATCACAGCCAATAGGAATAAGGTTATGTTGATTTAAAAAGCGAGGTTATCTGACATACAATAATAAGAAATTCTTACTTGAAATTAACTGGTTTTTGATGTCCAAAATCAGAGGAATCTGATTAGAAGTTTGTCGGGGTCAATTTGTGGGAATGCCAGACAGAAGGAAAATTGTCCAAAATACCCCTTAGATTCGATAAATGTAAATACATAAGGAGAATTAAGTCCAAAATTCATGATACTCTTTAGAGTAAAGGTTTTTTTTTTTTTTTTTTTTTTTTTTTTTTTTTTTTTTTTTGAGAAGGACTTTAAAGTAAAGGTTAGTGGTGCATCACTAATCTTCATTCTCAGAGAAATATTTATAGTATCCTTAGTATACTAAATATTGGCTCCACCAATGCTGACAGTATGATCTCCACCAATAACTAGACGTTAATTATTGGAAAATAGTATTTTATTGATAGTTGGACTTAATGAGAATATATGACCTTAAAAAGGTGTAAATTTAGTTGAGTTACCATGGAGCTTGAACCTATATCATGATCTATTATTAGTTAATGTTCAAATCACCTAAGTAGCAGTGAATAGTCATTAATGTTGTCTCATACATTTAGTACTTTTGCCTTTAACTAACATACATACATTATCTTATCAAAAAAAAAAAAAAAAAAACTTACATGTATTAATTCATGATAGATGACAATGTTAATTGGGCACAATTGTTAGGTTATTTAACCATATTTTATCACCACGCACTCTTAGTGTGATTGTCACTCCACAAGTACAAAGTTTTTGTGAGATGTGGGTGTGGGGGAAGGGGGGGGGGGGGGGGAGGTCAGAGCTCAAGTGTCCATGAGAGAGTTTCACATATATGTACACTTAGAATAGGCTAAAGAATAAGTGTAATTTTTTCTTACTTTTTTTTTTTTAATTTTTTGTTAGGAAATTGTGAAATTTGATTTTTATTCAGTAAGTCTTCTCATACAAAATTTTCTCAATTATTGATTTGATATATTGTGAATATATATATATATATATATAATAATAATAATAGGTGAAGCAGAGAGAAACTCAAATAAAATTCCAAATTAGAGTTTCAATTTTGTGCCATGTGTCTAGATTTGGATTTTTAATTTTGCGCTACTTGTCCTAACCAAAACTAAAAAAAAAAAAAATCTAATTAGATTATAAATTGAACTCCAATTTTGTGTCATGTATCTTATCTAAATTTTCTAATTTTTTGTGTCCAAATAAATGATGCATTAATATTTAACACGGAAGCCAAGAAAATCACAATGAAAATAATTAGATTATAAATTGGACTTCAATTTTGTGTCATGTATCTTATCTAAATTTTCTAATTTTTTGTGCCCAAATAAATGATGCATTAAAATTTAACACGGAAGCCAAAAAAACCACAATAATAATATTCATTGGCCTAAGCAAGAACATCTCACCTGCACACTTTTATGGGTGAATTCAATAAAGTTTGGAGCTCTTATAATCCCACTACCAGAACCAAGGAGTCCAATGAGAAAGACTATAAAAGAAAAACATCATCTCCTCCTAATGCTATATTGTCATCCCATGTCTCCTCCTTCTCTCTCAACTTTTACCAATTAGATCCACACACTACCCTCTTCTCTTCCTTTCAAATTTCTAAAAGTAAGGCCGGGTTCAAACAAAATGTTCAATCCCACTCTTCCTTGCTTCACACTCTCAAACATTACCGCTTCATTGGCGCCTCCAAGAAGATTCCAAGCTCAATAATCAATTCTTGTCATAAATTTTGTGCTATGTGTCCAATTTCTAATTGTAGTTTAATTTTGTGTTATGTGTCTAATTTGATTTTTAAATGTTAGTATTAAGTTACCTCCATTCATAATGCTCAATGTGGAAACTGAATCTATCCAGATGAGCATCTTATCACAATTATTAATATTTTTGTGTGTAAACACGGACTATATGCTAGTTTGAGATTAATGCATAATAAGATGTGTTTCAATCATAGATCTAAGTAGAAGTTATATTGTTTTAATCACAACTCACTACTTTAATAAATGTGTTCTTTAACATTTTTCATTTTCCCCACGTATTCCACGTTTCTATGCTTAGCCAACTAATTTGACTCTGGAAAAAAGCAGGGGTGGCGTCAAGGACTCGAAATTTTTTTTATATATAATAATTAAAATTTTTTTATTTGTATACCCTTAAAAAAAAATTGAGAACACTCTCAGTTTTTTTTTATGTCAATAAAATTAAATTTTGCTTCATAATTTGTTCTACATTTAGTGGATGAATCATCTCCTCTTAATGTCATATTGTCATCCCATGTCTCCTCCTTCTCTCTCAACCTTTACCAACTAGATTCACACACCACCCTCTCCTCCTCCTTTCGAATTTCTAAAAGTAAGGTTGGGTTCAAATATAATGTTCAATCCCATTCTTCCTTAATTGCTTCACACTCTCAAACATTACCGCTTTATTAGCGCATCCAAGAAGATTCCAAGCTCAATGATCAGTTCTTGTCATAAATTTTGTGCTATGTGTCCAATTTCTAATTATAGTTTAATTTTGTGCTATTTGTCCAATTTGATTTTTAAATGTTGGTGTTAAGTTACCTCCATTCATAATGCTTAATGTAGAAACTGAATCTACCAAGATGAACATCTTATCATCACAATTATTAATATTTTTGTGCATAAACACGAACTACATGCTAGTTTGAGATTAATGCATAATGAAAGGTGTTTCAATCATAGATCTAATTAGAAATTATATTGTTTTAATCACAACTCACTACTTTAATAAATGTGTTCTTTTAACATTTTTCATTTTCCCCACGTATTCCACGTTTCTATGCTTAGCCAACTAATTTGACTTTGGAAAAAAGCAGGGGTGGTGTCAAGGACTTGAAATTTTTTTTTTATGTATAATAATTTAAAATTTTTTATTTGTTTACCCTTAAGAAAAATTGAGAACACTTTCAGTTTTTTTTTTTATGTTAATAAAATTAAATTTTGCTTCATAATTTGTTCTACATTCAGTGGATGAATGATTGTTTGATTGTATATATTGAAAAAAATGTAGCTTATAGCATTGATAATGAGACTATTATACAACTATTTCAAAATATAAAAACTCGTAGAAGGTAATTGTAAACCATGTTTATTTGCGTGTTTTTTTTTTTATTGTTATTGTTGTTGTTAATATATGAATTTCTCTTTTTATTAAACTTTATAATTTATACTTCTTAAATAACATCTTAAAAAAAAATTCCTAAAACCGCCACTAAAAATTCCTGAAAAAAGGTCTTTCCGGAGTCTTTCGCTATGGCCCATCTCCTTTGACGAGAGGCAAACTCCACCAAAAAACCTGATCATTTCATAGAACATTATATTATTTTATTCCACTACTAATATTTTAATTGTACAAAACAAAATAGAATATAATATAGGATATATAATAAATCATTAAAATATTAATGTAAAATAGATAGAAGTAGCTTTTTTTTAATTTTATTTTATGATCCAAAGTGCGTTTCTTTTTGCATGGGAATGCTTACACTTGTATACCAACAATAATTTTGTCAATAAAATCTAAAAAATTTGGAAATAATTGCACCCAAAGATTCTGAACTTACCTTATTGGTTGCTGAAAAATCGACAATATTGAAAGACTTGAGGTATTGACCATTGTGATTCCGTGAATACACACTATTAACTCACTTTTTAAGTGCACGGCAAGAGTTGCTCTTATCTTTAATTATTACTAGTACTTGCATAGTTGCATCGGCTTCTGCAATTGCACTTGCTCTTAAAATTCTACAAGATAGCCAATTTCTGCCACTCAAATTTGTTTTGTCCAAATCTCTGTATCTCTCGTTCCGCCTTGCATGTAAAATGCATACTACTTGAGTTTGCCAGGTTCAATTACTTTTTATAAATACACATTCTCTTTCTCACTAAAAGGGGGACAAATATTTAAAAAAAAGATGAATATTTAGAAATACTTATTGTTTACTTCTATTATATGTTTTGATATGGTTGTATTGTCTAATCTTTTTCCATTTTTCCAGGGATCAAAATTCAGACTTTTCTGGTAAAGTTTGCTGGGTCATCTATACATAGTTCAGAGTTTGGTTCTTTATTTGGACCTTGGATCATCGATAAGCTTTAGGTATGAGTCACAATCGGAAAGGGAAAATTGAAAGGTAGTTTCTTTTTCTCAAGAATATTTTGTATGTTTTGACTTTATATATGTGCTAAAAATAAAATGTTGTTCCCTCTTCTGTCAGTAGTCTGAATCGATATATTGGTTACTATTAGAACATTTTTTAATAACATTTCGAATGTCTGAAACTGAAGGACACCTTATTACAGCTCTTACTTGTATTATGTTGCTGTTGGGGCCAACTATGTCTAACCCAACTAAAGTTTTCAAGATCTTAATTTTAATTTTCAATCAATGAATTATCTTTTTTTTATAAGAAAATGATTTTTTTTTTTTTTGTGAAACAATGAATTTTTTTTTTTTGAGAAACATGAAATCAATGATTTTAAGTTGCCAAGTTATATACCAAGTTACCAACACAGCACATATAATATGGCACACAAAAATAATATGACACCAAAAATAGCGAAAAAAAATAAAAATATAAAGAATTATTCTAACATGACATTGTGATATTATATATGCTAAAAATTGGGTCTTAAAATATTATGTTTATTTAATGTAGTGTGATTCATTATAAATATTACACATGCTTCAGCTATTTGACACATTAGAAATACATAAAACTCTGTTTCCAAATTTTAAAACTAATATTTCTACTAAATTCATATCACCAAATTTTATTTTAAAAATTTTAATATATTATCTTAAATCAATTTAATTGTGTACTATGATTTTTTGTTTTAATAAAAATTTGGGTCTTAATTTTCTTAATTATATAAAAGAACTGTGTACTATGATTAGTTGTTTACTATGACTCAACTGTGGTTAGTATTAAGAAATGAATTATAAACTTGGATGTATACCTTTAATGTTTCACCAATTGGAATACTTTCTTACTGTTAAATTTTGTTAATTCCATTTTGGTACTCATTTTGATTTGTTCATTAGAATGAAATATTTCGATATTTATGTATTTTGTGTACTATGCATTTTGGGTTTACTGTTATATATAACACTTTATATATATTTAAAAATAAAATAAATTAAGATAATAAATGATGGGGTGGGGGGAGAATAAGGAGAGAGTTTTGTTTGTCTTTTTATTTTTATTTTTTTTATTTACCAATGTTTTGAGTCTTTTGATTGAGAGAGAGAGAGGTCTGGGTAGATAGTGATGTGGTGGAGAAAGATTGTGAGATAAAAGAAAGAGAAAATAAAAGGAAGATAATGAGAATGGTTAGAGAGAGAGAAAGTGAAAGGAAAAAGTAAAGAAAAAAGACAAAAAAGAGTGACATTGCATTTGAAAAGGAGGGAGGAAAGAGAAAGAGAAGGGTAGTGAGAGGTGAGAAAAGAAAATGATAGAAATCGTTTCTCCCACACCCACAAGTTTGCAATCAGCGCAATTTGGGTGGATTTGAAGAGAAACAATGGAATTTAAATATATATGAAAGGGAGATTATTATGTATTTTTGGAATATCATAAATATGTATTCTCTTCTTTTACATAAATGATGGGTTTTACTAATTAAATTTATGGTGGGACTTATCATTTATGTGAGAAAAGAATGTATGCATATATAGTATTTCGAGAATACTTAATAATTTTTCTATATAAAAAATAAACAAAAAAGAAAAGTGGAGCTCACATGTTTGACTTCTTATGGCCCAAAATTACATTTTTGCCCATATTTTTCATCCATCTTTTACATTCATGTAGTCGTAAAAGTTAAAAACATATATTTTTCTTTTGATTTCCTTTGTCTTTGCAAACGAAAGGAAAGAGAAGTGTATTATTCTCTTTTCTTTTCTCATCTCCTTATTTCCAAACATACATGAGAGAATTGCTCTTTTTTTTTTTTTTTTTTTTTTCCTCTGCGCACTTCTTTTCTTTTTATCTTTCCTCATTTGCAGCTAAACAAAGACTGAGAGATAAAAGTGACTAGTCATGTCCTGTGTTGTGGTGGGAGGTAAAAAGTAGAGAATTCAAAAAAGTAAAAAAAAAAAAAAAATAGTAGAGAAGTTAGAAAAGTAAAATTTTTCAAGCCAAATTGCATTTCACCCGAAATTCAAATACTAGTCAGTATTGACAGAAATGATTTGGAATGATTTGAAAATTTCCCGAGGTGGAATGAGTGGGTTCCTTGTTCTAGTTTGTTTACCATTACAGTATTTTCTAGCCGGAACAGGATGAAAAGAAATCAATAGCTATGTAAAAACGAAAAGCACTATAAGAATTGTAAGGGAATGTATGTGTTTTATGTGGCACAATGGTATAGTGGAGTTCTCCATGTGAAGGGTATTATGAAATTTGTGCGGCAAAGAAATTTTCTTCACCCATAATTTTACTTTCCTACTTTAAGTATTAGCCCAACTACATTTGAAATTAAATAGTGAATAAGTGCATATGAATAATTTTGACCTTACTCACAATTGAAGAACAATTCATCAGCTAGAGAGCAGAATCCCCAAAGCATAGTAGTCCAAGTTGAACCATTATTTGAAGACCAAGTAATTGACTGCTGAGTGCTGATAGAAATGGTTAGGAAATAAGAAAATGCTGCAATCTTAAGCTATTTATTACCAGAAGTACTGATAAAAATTCGAATTTACATATGCCTTTGCCAAGTTAATTCAAAGTAATTTTTATTATTTAATTTGAATTAAATTATTATAATATTTTCTTTAATTCAACATATTAATAATGCTAGTTGCTTTGTAAAATTCCAAAACAATGCACTCCAATCATCTTGTGCAAAAGAGTGGGAGTCGGAAAGAAAACATATATATGGTTCAACTAATTCAACTTCATATGTACATAAGAGTGGTAATTCAATTGGCTACGTTTGGGATGGATAAGCCAACTTTTTAAATATGAGGAATTCCATTCCAAACCTTTTTTTTTTTAATAGAGAGAAAGCAGTGCGCATGTACTTTGTTATAAAAATCTAGTTTTCTTGTAAATAGAATTAGTGATAAATATGTTTTAACCAGAGAATTTTAGCTAGTTCAATCGGTAAAGTCTCTTATCATCGAATAAAAGATCTGAAGTTCGATCTTCATTTACACCAAAAACTAATTAGCATTTTTTTTTATTGGCACCAGGTGTCCAGGACTTTGTCCTGACTAATCTTGGGGGTGCACAGGCCCTCAGCAAGGAGTTTCTCCCAAGTGCACCTTGGGTAATTCAAGTAGCAATTAAATTTTCCCAGTTTGATGAAACTAATTAGCATCTTGACTTAATGATAAAGAATAATTATTATAGAACACACGTTATAGGTTCAAAGTTGAGTAAGGTTAGCTTATATTAGTTTACGGTGTACAAAGTTGACATAACTCAGTCCTAATACATAATTTTTTTTTAAAAGAAGATCCTAATACAGAATCCTGATAGTGTTTGGCTTTTTATTTTTATTTTTAAGGCAACCTGATTTTATGTTTGCCATTTTTTGTTCAGGAATGAGGACAAGGATTTCGAGGGGCAACGTCCCAGCAAAGTTCTTGAATTTGTTTCAAAAACAAAATTTGAGCCGTTGGTATGGTTGTTCCGTCAATGGTATAATGAAATACTTGTATTCTGTCGCGCGATTGCAGTATCACTGGATCCCTTGTTCTTTTACGTTCCCGTGATCAAAGAAGACAACAAGTGCATTGAGTTAAACAAAGTGTTGTGGATCATAGCTATTGTTTCGCGATCGGTCACCGATTTCATTTACCTTGTGCATTCTGTAGTGAAATCCAAGATACTTAATAAAAGTACAAGGGCAAAAGCAAAAGGTCGAAGGCACTTTTGGTCCATCTTCATGCTCAACATTCTAGTTATTCTGCCCATTCCACAGGTAAGGGAGACTTTTATATATTTTCTACTACCTTCACGTACTCATAAGCATAGTTATCATAGCAGGACCAGACCAGTCTGTTCAACCGGGTTATGTGGAAAGGCCAGGCTGGTTTTGGAAAAATACATCTAATGCAAAATTTAACTTTTTCCTGTTGACTTTTTGTATTTATGTTATATTATTCATATGATTTTGAAATTTAGACGGTTTACTGTAAAAGAAAAAGGTTCAAAATTTTTGAGGTTCAACTAGGGTCGGATTAAGGTCAAACCGTGATGATGTCATAATTAATTTAATAATGAATTAAAATTAAAATTAATAAAATAATTATATAAATTTTAACAATCTTAACAAAAACAGTATTTAAAGATGTTAAAAATATATCTTGATTAGAGATTAGAAGATATTTCTCATAATTTACTACAAAGATTAATAAACATCCTCTGATTATTTAAGATATTCTATTAAATTTGTAATGTACTAATATAATTAGCCAAAACTAATGCAAATAAAGTTTATTTAATTCATCCGTAGCACAAAGTTGAAACTATAAATTACATTTCACGTATTAAATTTATATACATTCAAAGGCCTTCAAAAAGAAAAGTTTATTTCATTAAAAAAAAAAACTATATATATATATATATATTAAAGTTTGAAATTATAGCAGATATTCAACTAAAAGTCTAAAAACGTCTAAAACATGTTTCTCAAAACTAAAAAACATGTCAAATTAACATGAAAACAGGTGTGTGATTGTGGAATTTTTTTGTTTAAAAAATATAAAATATCTCATCTTTATCTCTTCCCCACACAAATAAGAAACACAAACACGTTGGATCTCTTCTCAGTCTGTCTTTCTTCCCTACTCTCTGTCTCTATTTCTTTTCTCTTCTTTTTGAGAATCTCACCTCTTACAACAAGTAGATTAGAGCACACATCTCCTCCTCTTTCAGCTTTCTTCCTAAGTAAATTGACCTATCAATGGTAAATCTAACATCTATCTAAGGTTTGAGTTTTTGTTTGCGATGAACGAGCTCAGCCCCCGGCCATTTTCAGTGAAGATTTTTGTGGGAGGAACTGTGACAACCGTGAGGTTCAACCCCGGTTTAAACGTTTTCCAGACTTTTTGGTATAGAACGGTTTTAGTGGTTAAAAGAACCGTGATGGTGAGGGGTTTGAGGTTAACCAAGTCAGACCATATGGTCTAGTCCGGGTTTGAAAACCTTGATATTATTTTCTTAAATTTAACATAGTTCAACCAAATTTCATGATTACATATACAAGCATTTACAATCAAAAAATATTTTTGATAATAATTTTTTTTTATTATCAATAACATACAAATTCTTATGGTCCATTTGGATTGAGGAGAAGAGAGAGGAAGTAGAGTAGAGTAGAGTAGAATTGGCTTAAAATTAGCTTATTTTCAGTCAACTCTACTTTACTTTCCTCCACTCTCTCTCTCTCCCCCCTTAATTCAAACGGGCCCTTAAAGTCACACACGTGTATCTTTTAACCCAAAAACTAGTATAAAATATCTTTCAACTATCAAACCATTGGCAGAGCCACGGTAGGTGCCACCCCCAATCCTCTCCCCCCCCCCCCCCCCAATTTTAAAATTCTTAAATAGATATTGATTATATATGTGTGTGTGTAGTTCAATTTTTATTTTAAATTATTAGATATTTAACTTATGACCTTCGAATGCCAATTGAAATTGTAATATAAATAAAATTTAGGTAAATGATACTTTCGGTCACTGAAATTTGGTGTATTTGGTCCATGCAATTTAAAAAGTTTGAATTTGGTCCCTATAATTTTAAAATGAAACAATTTGGTCTCTCCATTTTTTATATATATTACTAACGGGGGGTTGAGGCACGCCATTTTTGAGGAACCAAGTCAAATCAACCAAATATTTACAGAACCAAAATTGAATCAATCTCATATTTAAAAGATATAAATCGAACTCACCTTAAATTTTAGGAACCAAGCCAAAACATTTTAATTTTGAAGGACCAAAATTAAATTACACCAAATTTCAAGGATCAGAAGTATAATTTATTCCTAAAATTATTTGTGGTTTCTAATATTAATTTGAATAAAGTCACAATCCTATTGTTGATGAGTTGCATGCATATACTAAAAATTCGGTATTCATAAATTTATGATGAATATATATTAAAATAAAATGGAAAACAGAAAAAAATTGAGGTTCCTTCTCATAAAAATGATAGTTGATTAAAGACAATATTAAAGATATTGAATCTAATTTGTCAATCTTGACTCAAGTTTGTTGAGGTTTAATATGTATATTTTGTGTAGTAAACATTTGGATTATAAAACACTTGATTTATATTTTTGATCTTCGTTTATAGTGCAATATTATCCAACTACACATAGTAGGCATACAATGTATTCAAAGAAAAAAAAAATACGAATCATCATATATATGATGATTCGTATTTATATTCGACCCCATGAAATAATTTCTGGCATCACCACTACTTCAAATATAATCACACTGTACCACTGTTTCTAATTCCTATTTCTTAATAGCTGCACCTAACTGCCTACATTATAAAGATCTAACACGTAATTATTTTCAACGGACAAAAAAATACTAAATTTTTTCTTGGATAAGGAATAGTAAGTTACTTTTATTTTACAACAAAAATATTTTCCCTTAACAACAAAACTTCAAATAGATTTGTAATAAATCAAAATGTGAATTTGAAAAAATATCTAATACACACATAATTACTATTTTCTTTAAATTAACACTGTCCTACACATAATTAGATTATATCCAATGACTCTAAAAACAAAAATTGTTGTAACCCATTCAGGTGGTAATGTCAAGCATATTTTCAGAGATGAGACGCACAAAATCTTCAAATATAACAATCTTGAACTCTGTAATTCTTTTGCAATATGGGCCAAGAGTTTTCCAAATCTACCGATCCTGGATGGAGCTCTTAAGGACCAAGAAATTTAATAAGCCTTCCCTATGGATCAAAGCATCATTGAATTTATTTCTATACATCCTTGCTGGTCATGTAAGTTTGCTTACGTAGTAATTTCATATTCTTTATTTTTAATCTTCACAATTGTCGATTCTTTTATCAATGCATTAATTGTTGGCTTTCTTAATATTTAAATTCCAAACCAACCAACGTTGCTAAATCAAAATCATATATTGAAGAAGTATCCAAAAAAAAAAAAAAAAAACAATAATGACAAATGTTTCATTTTATTAACTTTTTAGAATTAATTACTTGGATAGAACTTTTTATACAATTACCTTGAGAATACTAATACATCAAAACCTAGAAGGTATTATCTTGTGTAAGAGTTGCGTTGGGGAGATCACACATTGGAAAGCCTCTAAATGAGTAGTTAATACACACACAGAGGCAACACTTGACTCAAAAGGCTTAAACCAATGGGTATGAGTACAATCATCTATATTTATATATATATATATATATATATATATTTAAAAGCTGAAGTGTAACATTTATTGTTACTACACTTCAGTTGAGCCACATCAGCGTCTACGTCATTATCTTTTTTCCTTTCAATTTTCCTATAATTGTTTTTTAACATTTTTTTTATGGATATTTATGCTTCTCCAATCTTTTCCCTCTCTTGCCTTTTCATCTCTCCACTACTTCTCTAACCTTTATTCCTCCCTTACCTTTTTATCTCCCTACTACCCTATACATTAATATCATTCTTCCTTTTTTTCTTCATCCTTCTTTATTTTTGTCTCTTCTAATTTACACTCTCTTACTATAAATTTGTTACTATCTCTTCCATTCTATGCATAATTTTCCCTAAAAAAAAAAAAAAGTTCTCTCTCTCTCTCACAATTTTTTGGTGGATTTTTAAAATTTTTCTTGCATCTCTACTTTAGGTTGATAATGTTTTATATTCTTTAAAACTCTACTTTGGGTTAATGCAATTTAGTTTTGTTTTTTAAATTGTTGTTGTTGTTGTTGTTTTTATTTTTTTATTGTTAAATGTTATCCTATTGCGTTATAAAGGATTAAATATATCATATAAAGATATAATATTATTTTATTACATAGAATGATTTGGATAATTTAATATTTTTTTTAATTTGGTATTTATTATATTACATAGCATAATTTTTTTTAGTGCTTATTTAAATGTTAAACTATGAGACTTTACTAATTTTTGTTTATTTTTTAATCCTTTGTGTTAGACAAAGTACTCTTAATAGTTGTATTAGAAGTACTCTATAATGCCATTTATATAGAGAAAAGTAAAAGTTAATTAAACGAAAATAATTGGATGGGTGACAAATTTTAACTTTTGTAATTTTATTTTTATTATAATTATTATTTTATAACAATGCATATATAGAAATTTAGTCCTTAGATTTTGCTAATAATTGTTTATTTGATAATATGTTTTGAGTGGATGAAATTACAATTTCTGCAAAGAAAATAACCATAATAGATTATCAACAACAAATTGTTTTCCTAATTGGTCCAATTAATCATTATTAAATTTTATTAATTTTTTTAGTTTCGTTTTTTAGTGTTTTGGATTGTAGGCAGAAAAAATAAGGTTTGAAAAAGTTTGTTTAAAACAAAAAGAATAATTTCTAAATTTTATATTCTTTTTAATGATTCACAAAATGTTATAAATAATACTTATTAAAAAATTAATATTTTCGTTAACTTGTCTTTTGAATTTCTAAGAAAAATTATATTATTTTCATTTTGGTATAACAAAATTTATATTTATGATTTATGATTGTTCCTATATTACATTTAGGATTGTTTCTATAATAAATAAAAATATGATTATGAAATACATTACTCATTATTAAATTAGTTTAAATTGTAAATTTTTTTTAATAAAACCACCATAAAAATAATTATTACACGCAATGTGTGAGTTCGTATCTAGTGTTATATTAACCACCCACCCTTCTCATCTATATATATAATAATAGGTATAGCAGAGAGAAAATTCAATTAGATTTCAAATTGGAATTAAATTAGAGTCTAATTTTATGCCATGTGTCTTATCTAATTTAAGTTTTTAAATTTTTGTGCCAAGTGAGTTAATTCAATGTAAAAATTGGATTTCAATTAAAGTTTAATTTTGTACCATATGTCTCATCTAATCTAAGTTTTTTAATCTTTGTGTCAAATAAGTTAATTTAGTGTAAAAAACGAGGAGTCTAATATAAGTAAACTATAAAAAAAAATATAATTTTTGAATGATTTTATATTTATGAGCCTTTTTTTGTATAAATTAAAACAATTCAAGTTTATAAGTCATATATATATATATAGCCAAAGTTAAGAGAAATCTCAATTAAATTCTAATTTGGAGTCTCATTTTGCTCCATATGTTTCATCTAATTTTTAAATCTGTATGTCAAGTTAATTATTAGATGCAAAAATTAAAGAGTCTAAATTCAATTAGATTCTAATTTGAATTTTAATTGGAGTTCAATTTTGTGCATGTGTTCCATCAATTTATTTAATTTTTGTGATAAGTAAATTATTAAATGTAAAAACAAAAGAGTTTAGATCTAATTAGATTCTAAATTATATATATGTAATTATAATTGTTTTTAAATGTATCCGTGCATATGCACGGAATCACACACTAGTTATTATTTAATTTGAAACTCCATTTACACTTGTATATCCAACAATTTTCTCCTTCAGTTACGAATCTTTGCCTCTATGTGGACAACAAACAAGTCCTATTAGCTTCCTTTTGTCTTATGGGTCTTTTTTTCATCAACATATCATTCATAAGCCTCCTGTATGCCATTCATGGGAACCATGTGTGAACCTCGTGTGCTCATTTATGGGAACTTAACTAGCTACCATGTTCATAGGAGCCTCGCATCACACCTTGATATAGCGCCATTTGACAATACTCCTTTAGTCCTTTGTTGGGCTTTTTATTTTTTTTATTATTTTTTTTTTTAAGATCATTTGTTTGGGCTTTCATCAGCTTGCTTTGTGTGATCTATACTTACGAAGGCTCCAATACACCAATTTTGTACCCGTGCTTTGGATGTCTTCCTGCCTAATCTATGCAAAGTACGTTTCCATCGGTTCGTAAAGTGCAGAAAAGCATCTCGATTTGTTAATTGAGAATAATTTAAGTAGTAGTTGCATGTCCATACAAATCTTTTTTCTCTTATTGTTATAATTGTAATAGTTATTAACCTTTGATTAAGATATCTGCAAAATTTAATAATTTATATTGATTATCAAATTGTTTAGGTATTGGGAGCCTTTTGGTACTTTTTCTCTACTCAACGACTGACGGCTTGCTGGCACAAAGCGTTTGAAAATCGTACTGATGGGTTTGAAATATCTTTTCGCTGTGGCCACAATTCTAGAAATCTCTCTTTCTTAGATGATTTCTGCCCTATTGATTCACCAACTACAAGTACCTTTAATTTTGGAATATTTCTTGAAGCCCGTCGATCCGGGATCTTAGAGTCCACTGGTTTTCTGCAAAAAGTATTTTACTGTTTCTGGTGGGGCATGCGAAATCTAAGGTTTGCACATATTATACCCTTTACTATTCCATATCAATAAATAAATATATATATATATATATATATATAGAAATTAAGCAACATCAATAGGTCACAAGGTTCATGGCTATTTTAATCTATTCTTAAATTTGTTGTTTTTGTACGCGTTCGGTGCTAAAATAGTTATGACTTATGAGTAGTGATATATTAGCTACAAGTTTTAGCAATAACTAGTTTCATTACATGTGTTTCGTTCATGTGATAAAGTTTTTTTTTTTGGGAATAGTCTACTTAGCTGAAATTGAAAACTTTTTACTAAAAGTACTGTAGACAAAGCAAAAAAGTAGCTGAAATGTATAGTGGAACCATAAATAGTACTAAAAAGTGCAATAAGACTTATGAATTGTAGCAAAAATAAACTAAATAGTAAAAAAAAATTGGCCTTTTAATCCAATACCAAACACAACCTAGTGTCATAATATTTCATTTATTCATCTATTTTTGTGCACTGTGGTGAATTTAAGTTTGTTGAATGCCTGTAGATTTTTCTGCTCAAAATAAAAGAGAACGTAGAAGAAACAAGAAAAACTGTTTAAATTTAAAAAATGATAAGGGATGAGAGGGAAATTTAAAAAATGATAGGAGATGAGGATTGTAAACGGCTGAGAACGTGAGTTTAATGGGAGACTTTAAATTATAAGCTTTTATCTTACAAATTGTCCCCATTGATTGAAAACATGTTAGTGAGGAAAGAGTGGATATTTTGGGATATCCAAAACTTGAGTCCATGACTTGGAAGCTTCTTAATTAAATAGTATTATAGACTATAAATGGATAAAAAATTAATTCAAATATTCAATTATGAGGGTTGTTGGAGCTCACCAATCACATTTATTGCGAGTTTGCGACATTAATTTGTAAGCTATATATAGTAAATTTGTATTACCTTTTAGCGTTTTCTAATCCATAGTTATTAGTTTCTTCTAGTTTTTATCAATGGTCTTATTAAGGAAAATGTTAACAAGTGCTGTACAGCACTTGTTAATAATCCATTTTAGGAAAGTTTTGATACCATTTTTATGGGAAATGAAAAAAGCTGTCAAAATATTAATTACCTTTTTTTTATTTTCCATAAAAACTTACTTTAAATGAATTATTAACAAGTGCTGTATAGCACCCATTAACAGTACCCATATATTAAATAAAAATATCATTTAATTATTTATTTCTTACGTGGTAAAATCATCAAGTAGAATATCACACGTCCTCACACATTTGTTAGACCATGAATTTCCTAATCAACGTTGGGATCACAATAGAAAGAAACTCTTAAACCATGAATTGAGTTTTTAACGAATTTTTATAGATTTGGATCATTATGGAAATTCACAGGATTATTTCAATTTGAAGTTTGCTACTAATAGAATTATCAAGTATGGTTTGCTTTTATCCTGGAGATCCTTTGGTATTTTTTTTTCTTTGACTACATTATATTCCTAATATAGATATTCGTATGTGTACTAGTAGTACTACCATAAAATCGTACTTTAAAGTTTAAAGACAACTCAAGATATATATTAAGTATCTTATAATCTAAGGTATTCTTAAGGGTTGGGTCAAAAACGGGTAATCTTAGACGATTTGCGAGCAAGTCGGATTAATCAGATTATGAGTTAACTCATAGTTTTTCACATGCAATAATAATAGAAATAATAATATGATCATATTTTTTTGTCTTCCTAGTTCCTTTTTAATACAAATAAGAGAAAAAATAACAAAAAGAAAAGAAAAAAGAGAACCAATAACAAAATACCTTTAAAAAAATTAAATAATACATTAATTTCTATATTTAAATAATTCAAAATTCACTAATGATATCATCAACATAAAAGAACAAAAATAAAAATACTAAATATTGTGGACAATGTCAAGTTATCAACGTTCTCTAGTGTGCCTATTTCTATTGCATATAAAATAATAATAATATAGTTAAATTACCTAAGAAGATAACTAAACAAAAATAAAAGTTTTAAGAATAAAACATAATATATTAAGTAAAGAAAAATAAGTAAATATTTAATATAAATTGCATCTCATGAATCAAACCTCCAGTTGGCTAGTAATTTTGTTAGTATTTTCATCTACAATTTTTTTAAATATAAATTGTTTGTTCGTTTAGATCCCTTAAACCAGATTATTTAACCTAATTAATTAACCAAATTGTATACTAGGTTTATTATTCAGATCTAGGTTAAGCAAGCATATATCATATCATGCATAAAAGCGGAAAAGTAAATAACACCACGATAAGATGACTTAGGAAAACCGATGAAATGAACTATTTCAAGGTAAAAACCTGGGGAGGATTTGACCTAGTTATCCTCAAGGTAAAGTAAATCCACTATAAGAGAATCGAAATTTTTACAAAAGATTTATCCCTAAATCTAATGCTACCTCATATAGTAACTTACTGATACAACCACGTGCAAACTCCAAATTCACGGATTCATTCTCTCCTTGGATTTACAACAACACAAGCAACCTTACTTATGACTTTAAGATCTCACTCAAAGGTTTCAGATCACCATCAGTAATGATCCTGTAGCAGCAACTAGGTTCTACCACCGTTTGATTGTAGATCTTATTTCGATAGATTCTTTTGTAGTTAGAAGGTACAAAACCTCTCAGATCTTACAAAGAGTAACACACAAGTTTTTCAAAAGTCTCCAAAGCGTAGCTAGAATTTCCCTTTTTTATGTGGACAAGTTGGAATGAAACCCTAAATGTTTTTGTGGGCTTAGGCCTTGTTTAAACATTCTGCAGAATTTGATTTCTGCGATTCTCGATCGGTTGAGTCTAATTTCTCGATTAGTCGAGCTTGGTAGAAAGTGACTCTATTTTTCTGCAGTTAGCTGAACTTGAAGTTTGAAACCTACACCTTTAAGCATTACCTAACATATAGACTAGACATGTTTTGCTCTTGGTTTGCCAACACAAATAAAATATGATTCTAAATATTTAATCCTAAATCTTTAGAACCTAACAATCTCAACCTGTGGCAATCCATGACAAAACACACATACACGATGAAATGCTTAAATTAAATACTAGCCCAAATACAAGATATTGCCTTAATACAATTCTAACACAACTACTAACTATTAGTTGCTAGTATAGATAACAGCAATTGAAAGAATTAACCTATAAATTCCTGAAACACTAAAAACAAGCCATAAATGCATGTGTGAAAGATACAGCACAAAAATCAAAGTAAAAATCTGATCTTTAATTCAGAAAACATATAAAGAGACAGTAATATCATAATGAATAACCTCATCATCAATAACTATCATAAAGAAGAGTCACATCAATGTTTATGAAAAAAGAATAGTAACACCAAACAGATATAAACAATAACATATGAAGATAAAAGAAAATATGAACATCAAACTAAAAGAAAAATACATCAAACTGCCCCTAAGTACAAAAAGTCCTAAAATCTACTCCCCATTTTTGTTACAAATTGCCAATGGCAACTTCAATCATCAAAGGCTGGAGGAGGTGGATACGCAATCCTATAGTCGAAAAAATCAGCTTGCAATGCAGCCACCTTAGTCAGTAGCTCATCCGAAAGCTGTCCACGAGTTGCTTGAATAGTCATGAAAGACTCCATCATGGCATGGAGTGAGAGAGGAGGGGTAACAGTAAGGTCAACATCTTCAGCACCACCTAAAGGATCCATAACAACAATCGAATTCACAAAAGTCTCCTCAGCGGCAAGCATAGCACCCAAGGCAGTAGCTGTAGTCGAAGCTTCACCTCGTGATCTCTTTGAAGTCCCAATACTTGGTTCAGCACTCTTCATTTGAGCCTGTCGCTGTCTAAGAAAGGTGGCTCCTATAGGGGCAATGATGTGGACTAACTCTAAAGGAGGAAAATCTGACAACCCTAGAAACCTCAAAATCCTATATATGTACATAGGAAAGAACAATTTTTGACCTTTACTCTTACTCTTATAAATATCAACAATGGTTTGAATAAACAGAGAGGGAAAACACATAGAATCATCAATAATGAGAGCATAAAGAAATGCACGCCTATCTATAAGAACAGTATAAACATGAGAGATAGGATAAATGTTGTGGTAGAAAATTCGTAAATACAGAAAGTGAAGCTCAGTAAACTCACAAGAATTAATTCTTGGTTTAGTTTCGCAAGAAACAGATCTACCACAGTAGAGACATGATATCATCAACAGGAGGAAACTCGGTGTATGAATATGTGGGTTTATGAACTAGAGGCACTCCTAAAGTTTCAGAAATTGTTTGCTTAGAGATGGTAAACTCTTGACCTCTAATCCAAGAAGTCAAGTAATGACCACCTATCACCTCAGAATAGATAGAGAGGTGTGAATAAAACTCTCTAATTAAAGCAGCAGGAGGAGGATTAGAAACCTCACACAAAGAAACCTAGTTCCTAGACACAAAGTTCTTACGAATGGAGGGATCTAACTCACTTAACACAATCTCCCTTTCACCCCAAATTGACCTATATTTAGTTAAGGTCTTATAAGTCTCTTCACACTAAGCAGATAGAAAACTAACTCTATCAACCAAGGTTGACCCAGAGAAGGATGAAGTAGTGTTCCTATTAGCTCTAGTCTTAAACTTTCTACCAACAGTAGGAGCCATGACTAAAGACAAAAACAAAACACAAATAACATAAACCAACGGCAGATTGCATCAAAATGGGTTAGAGACAAGATAACATGGAATTTTTTGAAAAACTAGATGATGCATAACAATAGTATACATATGCTCTAAAACAGTTCAATTTTATCACAAGCTTGAAAATTGACCAAGAAAATTAAGAATTTTACAAAATCCCCAATTTTGAAAAACCTAATTTTCAAAAATTCTTATATTGATCAATTGAACAACACAAGAAGTATAAAACATGTTATAATCACTTAATCAAACAATATCACAAGCCAATTTTATATAATTTTTCCCAATTCAACAAAATCCCCAAATCTCTCAAGAATATAAGAACCCTAATTTCAAAAATTTTAATAAACCATGAAAATTTTGAAATTAAAGCATGTGGGTCATGTTTGTATGATGCATGAACAAAAACCCATGAATTAGATTTGGTCAAAATGCACAAAATCATTAAAAACCCCAATTTTCCATTGATGCAAAAATTTTAGAAAAAAATGCATGAATGCTTATAATTTGAACAAAAAGAAAGGGTAAAAGTGTCTTACCCTAGGATGAGGAAGAAGACCTTTGAATCTTTGACTAAGGGAAAAAAACAAAAATTTTTGAGTGAGAAGGGATCGAGAGAGGAATTGAAGTGAAAGACAAAGGAATAGTGAAAAAGTTGATCTGATTCCTATTTGTTAAAAAAAAAGAAAAAAAAAAAAAAGAAATTCGATCGGTTGGGAGGAATTGGGATAGGAATCGAAATTCACTTAAAAACAAGCTAGACTGATTGAAAGGAATTGGGAAGGAATCGAGCAAGCCCGAGAGTTTTAGCTTAAAATTGGAATTTTTCTTTTGCATTTTTGATCAGTCGAAAAACAAACTCAATTGATCGAATCCTGAAGAAACAAATTTTTTTGAAAAATTTGAAAAACTTTTTTGCATGAACATTTGAAAACTAGTTTTTATGATATGGGATGCATGTTCATGATTTCAAATGTTTTATAAAACCAAACTTTTCTAAGAAAAACTCAAACCATAGCAATTTTCATCAAACTTTTCTTTCGTCACACCCCCAAAATGCATTAAACACATCAAGAAGTTAAATTTAGGATGGCTAGAAAACTTTACACACAATCACATGTATAGAGTTTAACAAAGACTTGCTTGTGGTGTGTGCAACTAGTAAGCGTATGAGATACTCACAAGGTGATATGTAGATAGAAAATAAGCACAATTTCTACATTATCCATTACATAAGTTTGAAAGTGACTATCACCTAGAGAGTTACATCATATAACTCCCACATTTCCTAGAAAACACGCTTGCAACCATGCATTTTTTAAAAAATTTCTTTTGCTTTTTTCTTTTTATTTTGAAGCATATTTTCTTTGCTTTTCATTTTGCTTTTTGCTTCTTTTATTTATTTTATAGCAACACCTTAAATATCTTGCTATGCAAGTGCTGCACCTTATCGAGCACGACTTTTATAATTTGCACACAGGTGTTCATGATTGGTGAGTAACAGTGGTGAGATGGTTATTTATGCCTTTCTCCTAGGATTTTTAGTCCTTAAAATTAATAGAATGTGACTTCAAAATCAAGAGTATGTGTTTAGAAACCATAAACAACTCACACAATATAAGCACTACATAGCACAAACTAGCAAAGTGCAGAAAAATAAAGTTCATCAAAGCTAAACAAGGTACACAGTCATGAAGTGTAAATTTTATAGGCCAGCCTTAATTACACATCTTAAAGATGTATAATACAAAAACCCTTTTTATTTTTTCTGATTTTTTATTTTTTTATTTAAAAATAAATGAAAAACATCAAAACAAACCTAGAATGAAATATATGAATGTAATGCAAATGCAAACCCTAAAGAAAAATAGTTTTGGTCACAAGAGATTGAAAGAATTATCACAAGGACCATGAAACTCATAGGTGAGTAGGGACATGTGATCACACCAATCACTTGACGAAGAGACTCAAACTTGCTTCTATCAAGTGGTTTGGAGAAGATTTTAGCATTCTGACGCTCAGTAGGAATGCACTCAAGAGCAACAACCTTTCTTTCAACAAGATCTCTAATGAAGTGATATCTAATCTCTATATGTTTAGTCTTAAAATGTTGTATTGGATTCTTAGAGATATCAATAGTACTTGAATTATCACAGTAGACAGCTATAGTTTCTTGTGATAGACCATAATCACCTAAAAGTTTCTTCATCCAAAGAAGTTGTGAATAACAACTTCCAGCTGCTATATATTCTGCTTCCGTTGTTGACAAAGAGACATAATTTTGCTTTTTGCTCATCCAAGTAGATTGGTTCTCACATAAAAACAACCTCCAGTGGTGCTTTTCCTATCATCAATATTACTAGCCCAATCCGTATCCGAATACCCAGCAAGAGAGACATTTGACTCTTTGCTATAAGACAAATCAAAAGAATCACGTCTGATTTCTGTAAAGAGAATGATACCACTTGTTTGTTCGTTTAGACTTCTCCAACCAGATTGTTTAACCTAATTAATTAACCTAGTTAAATATTAGGTTTATTATTTAGATCTAGGTTAAACAAGCATATATCATATCATGCATAAAAGCAGAAAAGTAAATAACACCACGATATGATGACTCAAGAAAACTGATGAAACGAACTGTTTCAAGATAAAAACTTAGGGAGGATTTGACCTAACTACCCTCAAGGTAAAATAAATCCACTATAAGAGAATCAAAGTTTTGACAAAAGATTTAACCTTAAATCTAATGCTACCTCATGTAGTAATTTACTGACATAGCCGCGTGCAAGCTCCGAATCTATGGACTCCATCTCTCCTTGGTTTTATAGTAAAACAAGCAACCTTACTTGTGACTTTAAGATCCCACTCAAAGGTTTCAGATCATCATTAGTAATGATGTTGAAGTAGCAACTAGGTTCTACCACCGTTTGCTTGTAGATCTTGCTCCAGCAGATTCTTGTATAATTAGAAGATACAAAACTCTCAGATCTCATAGAGAGTAACACACAAATCTTCCAAAAGTCTCCAAAACGTAGTTAGTGTTTCCCTTTTATATGTGGACTAATTGGAATGAAACCTTAAACATTTTCGCGGGCTTGGGCCTTGTTTAAACATTTTGCTGAATCTAATTTCTGCAATTCTTGATCGGTTGAGTCTAATTTCTCGATTGGTCGAGCTTGGTAGAAAGTGACTCCATTTTTCTGCAGTCAGCTGAACTTGAAGTTTGAAAATTACACATTTAAGCATTGCCTAACACATAGACTAGACATGTTTTGTTCTTGGTTTGCCAACACAAATAAAATATGATTCTAAATATTTAATCCTAAATTTTCAGAACTTAACATAAGTTAAGTATACAAAGAAAATGATTCAATAAAGAATTAAAATTATATAACTATACTATTTTATAAATAAATTAGGTTACCTAAATGCATATAACCAATTTTTTTTAATAAAAAAATCACATTAAAAAAACATTTCAAGTTCAAATGGCCACGATTTGACCTGCCTTGACCTGAAAATTAAGCAGGCCAAGTACAGGTTGACCCGTTTTTACTCCAAGCCCCTAAATCCCAAGTAAGGTTGGGTATTGTCCTTAACTTGAGTTAAGGTTTGACAAAAAGATTCAATATCTTTAACTTATCTTTAATCAACAATCATTTTATGATGAGGAAGCTATTTTTTTAAATAGTTTTTTCCTTTAGTTTTTAAGGTAATTGTTAGTATAACTATGTATTATATAATTCTATTAATACCCAATTAATTTAAATAATTATTATATATAATTTATCATTAATAGAATCGTGACTCTGTTAAAATGAATATAAGAAACCTTAAAGATTGTAACCCATACAATAATTACCCATAAAGATTGTTGAGATACAGACTAAGTTACTAGACCTCCAGCACATGGACACTGTATCCTAACATCCCGCTTTTGCTGCAATTGCTAAACTAGCCTTTAGTCTTCACATTGATTCAGTGCCACAAGTAGATTGCCGACCACCAAACCAATTTCTTGGTTACTTCAAGGCCACTTGAAGATTTTGGTGTCACTTTTATGGTTTCAACAGAACCTCCAATACACCTTAGGTGATCTTATATTCGGAACTCTTAACCTATCAAAGATGATCAATGGGAGGGGGTGGGACAACAAAAAGCGCTCTCAAATGGTTTTTTTTTATTTATTTTTTTTTTCTTGGGTAATGTAGCCATCTCCCTTCTACCTACTTACTACTTAGGGTTGAAATTGGGTTTTTTATTATTATTTATTTATAGGGTTTGGGCTAGAGGTGGCTACACAAATGAATCTAGAAGCAAATGTCGAAATTTCCGTAATAGGCTGTCAGTCGACCAAAGAGTCTTCCAAGTGTTTTTTTTTTTTTGTCAATCTCACACGACCAAGCCTTCATTCTTAAATGGTCGAGCTTGTCATTCTTGTATATATAGTGAACAGATGATTAAACCTTCAACCTTCATTACCACAATTTACATTACAGTATCACAACCCAATAATACAAATAAATTTGTCATGAAATAAGCTAACAATTAAAAATCCTAACACCACTATTTAGTAGTATTTACAACCCACTAGCAAACTCATAGAATCAAGTGGGGGGGGGGGGGGGGGGGGCGGTGGGGGGGGAGGGGGGGAATAATTGTCCTAAAGAAAATAATCATTTCTACCGCCAAAGCCTATTTTACTAAGAACAAAGTTTGCCTACAAACTAGTTTGTAGGTAATGATTACAAACTCTAGCTAAAAAATTAATAAGGCTACATTTTTTGAAAATATAACCATTCAGTTGTATATTTTTTTTTTTTTTACACAAGATAAAATTTCTATTTTAACCTAATTTAAATGTATGTGTGTGTGTGAAACTCCCTCCTAGATATTTGAACTTCAACTTTTGCTCCCCACACCCCACAAACAATTATACTTGTAGAGTGACGATTGCACCAAAGGTGTGCGATGGTGATTGCATGTTCTTTATATTCTTAGCATGTGTGTCACATTTTTTTCAAATTAAATATTATTTATTATGCAACCCTTAAACTTATTTTATGCATAATTTAAGATTGCAAAAACTTGAAATTTAAACATTTGATTGATGATATAATTATTGATTTTTTTTTAATTTTCTTGAAATTTTGCAAGCATTGAGGACATAATAAGAAAATACAATTGTGGGGGGCTTAGGTCCAGATAATCAGTACCGGCCCACTCAACCAAGGCCCAAGATCGGCCAGAGTAGCCAAATCCAGCCCATAAGATAGAAGTTCACCCAAGCCTTGTTGAAATGAGCCAAGCCCAATGACACATATGTTAAGACTATAAAATTATCATTTGGGAGAAGCCCACAATGTTTGGTCCACTACCGAATGATGAGGCGGTGGGAAAGTGATGATGAAATGATTAGATTTAAGTCGATTATCGAGAGTTGTCAGTGCCTTTGGGGAGTTCGCTGCCAAACATTATTTGATGCCTGGAACAAGTTTCAAGAGAAGACATGATTGTTTCTTGGGATTTTGGGTAACAGTGGGATTGCATAGAAACTGGTGAAAAATTAATGATTTGAACCCCACTAAGGAGAGACTATATAAAGGGAGTGAGGGCAGACGATGAAAGGAGGTTGACAAAACGCTAAGGAAAAGAAGGGAAGAGAGAAAGAGAGAGAGAGAGAGGGTGAGGAAGGAAGAATAACAATTAGAGGGGAAGGGGGTTTTGTTCAAAAAAAAAAAAAAAAAGACAACACAGAGAGAGATAATTGAAAAAGGACTATCCAGCTTGTGTTTGAGGCCATTTTCTTGTAGGATTGTTAGGAATCCCACCAATAAATAAATTAGGGGCCCAAATCCTTTGTCCAAGACCTCAGTTCTCACAAGTTTGGGGACCACAGCAATCTAATGATGAATCTATCAAAATTCAAATCCAATAAAAAGATATAGAGAGAGTTTGTAGCCATTTCCTTCTTTTGCTCTTCATTTTTTCATTAATTTCCTCTAATTTTGACACCAATTTTAGTTGTGGGGTAGACGTTAAATTTGTGTCGCATTCATGCTTCCTTCTCTCATGGATGTAATGGGCTTGAACCCCATACTTAATTAACCACTGCTCCTCTGTATGTGGTTGGAGGTCCTATTAGTCCAAATTAAAGGCCATAAACATGTGATCTTGACCCTGTTTTCTTACTTTGAAAGCCTAAGAATAGATCTTTCATCTTCTCTTTAACTTATACATTTCCCCTAAAATTTTTTAGACTCTCACTCTATGCATTTTGGTTAGAAATTTTTAAGATTAGTGTCTTATACATGATAGTTGTGCCATTTTTGCAGTTCTTTTGGTTCAAACCTCCAAACAAGTAGGTACATATGGGAAAACATCTTTGCACTTGGAATTTCTATCTCTGGTCTGTTATTATTTCTTTATTTCATGGGGAACTTGCAGGTGAGTACCCAATCCTTTTCCTTTCACTTCTTTTCTTTTTAAAATTATTTAAAGACTCAGTTGAGAGAGAGAGAGAGAGAGAGAGAGAGAGAGAGATCATTAATTCGCAAGTAATAAGCTAATCATCCAATTAATTTTATTTTTTTTATAATTTAATAGTTACAACAATGAGGAATGAGAGATTTAAATTCTAAACGTCTATTACTAATCAGCCTATTATTAGTAGTGTAAGGACACAAATTGCGCGATTGGGCTTGTTAACAAAATAGCTGAAGGCCCAGACTGTATTTAATATCCTAACAATGAATTTGTAAAGAGAGTGGATTAAAGATCATTGGATTAGACTCGTATGGGTTGAAGGCCTAAGTATGGTAATGACCAGATGTATATTGATGATATGATCAAGGGTTACAATATTCTCTTCGGCACTGTCCGAGGAGTGTGTTCATACAAATATTATTTGGGCTTTTCTCTTTTCTTTCTTTTTCTCTTTCCCTCTGTTGCCTTCCTCTTCCTTTTTCTCCTCCCCATTCTTTGTTCTCTTTCCTTCTATTTATATGCCCTCCCCCATCGCATGGGCTTTTCTTCATCCTTATCCCTTCCGAGGGCAGCTGTAAAGGAGGGGGTCACTGTTCAGGAGTCTTTTCTCATTAATGCGGCCATGATGTTAGCTGCAGGGTCATAAATGAGGTGGCAGCAGCCTTTTTGCTTAATATCTGATTTTCGCCATCTGTCCTTACGGTCAACACAAATTGGGGGATTCTCTGGGAGAGATAAGATTGAGGCTGGTGCACTGATCTGGGACACCTTTTTAATAGTCCGAGCAGAAGGTCTCCTCGGACAAGGCTTTCTCCCATGAGATTCGCACCTTAGCATTGGATCAGGCCGGGCAAATGCTTCATGAGGTGTAGTCTTCGGATGTATAGGTCTCCTCGGTCGGACCCATGGCCCAGGATCTGATGTTGGGCCTTTTGCCCCTACAATAGCCCCTCAAAGTTCCAGTTTTCTCCTTTTATCCGAGGAGAAAGGTGGGACTTTGATTTCTACAAGGCTGAAACCCATCAAGCGCTCCAACAAATCCACGTGGATGCGCCGTTTCACGAGATTTCCATTTTCCAAAGACGCTTTGAAAGTTGTAGCGCATCCTTTATTACTCTGGGTGGCGCTTTGTCTCCTTGATCAATGGCTGGAGGTAGATCGTGCGGCTGGGATTTCCCTATGAAATTTTGAGCGGGATAGATCCCACCACTTTCGCCTGCTACATATATAAGAGGCCGTGAGAAGGTGAGTTTCTTCACTTTGCATTCGTTTAAGTACCCAGTATTCCAAAACATCCTACCGGTACACGTTTCATCGTTTTAGGCATTCCGAGGAGATTTTTATAAAGATTCTTAGGTTTCTAAGAGATTTCCGAACTTACAATACCTCCCTCTTTCGTAAGTATTCGCTTCTTTTGTTCATTCCATCTTGGTTGAGCACCTCGGCCTCCTTCTTCCTCTTCTCCATTTTTGCCTTTAGGGGAGTTTCTTAGCAAACCTTTACCTTTAGATATCGATATGGGTAGGTTTAAAAACTTAGTCGATACCCCTGTAGCCATAGAGCGTTTTAAGGCGAAGTATAATATTCCCGAGGGGATTGGCCTCCATTACTGTCCACCGGAGGACATTTTAATCTCTAGAAGGTCCGGGGAGGTGGTTATCCCTGTGATTGCTTTCTTAGAGGGGGGAATGTCCATTCCTATGGGCAACGTCACTAGGGAGTACCTTAGGAACCACAGATTGTGTCCACACCAATGTGCTGCCAATGTGTTTAGGATTCTGGGGTGTGTAGACGCCCTTAATGAAATGATGGGCCTAAGACTCACCTGGCATGATGTCGTACACATGTACGAATGTCATTCCCTGAAGGAGGGGGGGTACTACTTGAAGTCCCGACCTCCGGTCGTGAAAATGATATCGTGCCTCCCAAAATCCAACAAAGGCATGAAGGACGATTACGTCATCGTCTCGGGGGCGTGGCATGACGGCCACCATTGTCTGACCACTGAGGGGGAGCCAGGTGGCGTACTTTGGGATTAGATTAAGACAATTGTAGGGTTTGCAGTTTAGATTTGACTTTATTTTACTGTATATACGTTTAGCCTCAGGAGTGTGATGACTGATGTCGTGTTTTTCCTTTTGATTGTCATTACAGATAGACGGTTCGTCTCCCCCAAACTCAATCTTGTGAATGTGCACGGGTTGAATTACCTGCTGTGCTCGGAGGTATTCGCCCATTCGGACGGCCAGCTGCGTGCCGCTCACTTGATATTGGATTTTACTCCAATATCAGACAGCTTCCAAGACATCGGGGACTCTATCCGAGCTGGGGACAAGAGGATTCACCGGATAGACGTTTCTCGGCAGGGATTCTTGGCGAGCAAAGATCTTCCCCCAGTCCCTTGGCCGCTTCAACAAGTCGCCCCCCAAGAAGTTACACAAAGGGAAAGCTCCGCTTCGACTCTACCATCGTTGGAGGCAGAGATAGACCAATTCCACTTCGAAGGGGAGGAAGAAGTGCAAACCAAACCCCTCAGCTCTCAACGTTCCGAGACCTCGGAAGACATAGAAGAAATGCCTTTGCAGCCGAGGAGGGGATTGAAAGCCTTAATAGCAGGGCGAAATGAGGGGACATCTTCAAAGGAGGCCCCTAAAGAGAAGGAGACTGGCAAACTCCCTCCTCCCCCTCCATCCACCACTGCAACCGGTCTCCTTCCTATTCCTGATTTGAAGAGGAAGAAGAAAGTCGTGGACCTGGACGCCGAGGAGGGTGAAGTGTCTCCTCAGCAGCAAAGAGGGGGGAAGCAGCAGAGGAAGGACGACAGGTTGGCTTCACCGCCAAGGCACCGGGGTGACCCCCACCCCCGGGAGGTTCAGCTGCCACAAGTCTGGGCTCCTCGGCTGGACCTGGATGGGGCTCCGATCACTGTTAACGCATCCATACGGGAGTTCCAAGATGGCCATTCAGGATACATTGCTGAGGCCTTGGAGCGCCCATTGCTTCTCCCTCGGGATATGGACACAGTGAGGTCCTAGAGGCAGGCCGACCTCTTTATGTCCATGAAGAGGGACTTAGCCATGGTGAGTCCATGATCTCTTTTGTATATATAAGGTTTACTCATGTCTAAGTTGTGCATTTCCATTATCTTTGTGATGGTATAATTTGGTGTTTCTTATTTCGCAGCTTACTCAGCAGGTCTTCGTCGCAGAGGATTGGGTCAAGGACGCCAGTAATGTGGCTAGGGCCGAGACCCAATCCCGCAAGGAAGTGGAGAAAAGCCTGGGGGAGCTGCAGCATCAGAAGCTCGAGCTGGCCAATAAGCTAATGATTGAAGAAAGGGAAAGGAGGAGTGTTGAGGCCGGGCTGCAGAATGCCCAAAACCAGGCCGAGGACCAGCGGAAGAAGCTACACATGACGGAGATAGAGCTGGCCACTGCGAGGCAACTGGTTTTGGATCTTCGCACCCGAGCCGAAAAGGCCGAGAAAGCTGAGAAAGAGGCCAAGGCGGCGCTGAGGGCGGCAGAGGCCGAGAAGGAGGCTGCATACCTCCGCGGCATTGAGGAAACAGAGAAGAGGCTTGCAGAGGAGGTTACTGAAGTGTGCAGGGACTACTGCCAATCCACATGGGAGGAGGCTTTAAACATGGCTGGAGTCCCTGCCGACTCAGAACTTAGGCAGCCGGGGAAGACGTACTTCCACCCGGATCTCGCCTCGACGTCGGCTGGCCCCTCCTCCTCATCTCCTCGTGCCCCGGAGCAAGTGAGCCAAGCGGTGATTCTTCCTAGAGCGGCTCAGGAGGTTCAAAAAGAAACAAATGCTCCGGGTGAAACACCTGTGTCCGCGGACCCTGATCGGACAGAGGACGCGGCTCCCTCAGTGACCCTGCCAAGCGATGACAGCAACATCCCTTCCCAGGCCGGACAGGCTTAGAGTTAGGCTTCTACGAATAGTTCTCATTTTGTACTTAGCGAGTAGGACGCATATTGAACTATTGTATTTCAATTCTATGCTTCAATGAAAATATTTTGCCCAACTTCATCTGTTTTCAATTCCGTTTATTTACTTGCGCAAAGTTTATGTTTATGGATAGAAACTCAAAAATTTTGCCTCAACAACTGATAAGGAATTTGAGTAAGCATAATTACTGTCATACCATTGACTTGTTAAATTAAGTAAGAATAAGTGCTTAGAGCGTGCAGCCTGAGTGAATATGGAGAATTAACCCTTTAGATAGTTCTAAGGGTATGATCTGAGAGGGCAGACTCATCTGAGACTTCATACCACCTTTATAGGAATGAGTGGAAAGTGACAATTCACCCAAGATGGTTGATCCGAGAGATCAGACCTGACAAGGATTACGCTCAACATTTAGGAGCGTTAGTTTGCCCAAGGTGTGTAGTCCGAGGATCCAGGCACGACCAAGGTTTTGTTTAACGCTTAGTAGTATTAATTTACCCAAGGTGTGTGGTTCGAGGGACCAGGCACGACCAAGGTTCTATTTAATACTTAGTGGTGTTAATTTACCCAAGGTAGGTGGTCCGAGGATCCAGGCCTGACCAAGGTTCTATTTAACACTTAGTAGTATTAATTTACCCAAGGTGTGTGGTCCGAGGGACCAGGCACGTCCAAGATTCTGTTTAACACTTAGTAGTATTAATTTACCCAAGGTGTGTGGTCCGAGGGACCAGACACGACCAAGGTTCTGTTTAATACTTAGTGGTGTTAATTTACCCAAGGTAGGTGGTCCGAGGATCCAGGCCTGACCAAGGTTCTGTTTAACACTTAGTAGTATTAATTTACCCAAGGTGTGTGGTCCGAGGGACCAGGCACGACCAAGGTTCTGTTTAATACTTAGTGGTGTTAATTTACCCAAGGTAGGTGGTCCGAGGATCCAGGCCTGACCAAGGTTCTGTTTAACACTTAGTAGTATTAATTTACCCAAGGTGTGTGGTCCGAGGGACCAGGCACGACCAAGGTTCTGTTTAACACTTAGTAGTATTAATTTACCCAAGGTGTGTGGTCCGAGAGACCAGGCACGACCAAGGTTCTGTTTAATACTTAGTGGTGTTAATTTACCCAAGGTAGGTGGTTCGAGGATCCAGGCCTGACCAAGGTTCTGTTTAACACTTAGTAGTATTAATTTACCCAAGGTGTGTGGTCCGAGGGACTAGGCACGACCAAGGTTCTATTTAACACTTAGTAGTAAGTAGTATAAGAAACTTTAATAAGAGAATTGAGACTTTCATTAGTAGTAGTACCTTTTTAGATTATTTACATTCCAGGGGTGTGGTACAACCCTTTCATCTAAATCTTCTAAATAAAAGGCTCCTATCCCAGCTACTGATAGAATACGGTAGGGGCCTTTCCAGTTAGGTCCCAGCTTCCCCCAGGCCGGATTCTTCGCGGTGCCTACGACTTTTCGCAAAACCAAATCTCCCGGTGCTAGTGGTCTTAGTTTGACATTGGCATCATAACTCTGCTTGAGCTTGTGCTGGTAATAGGCTAATCGAACTGCAGCATTTTCCCTACGCTCAGCGATCAAGTCCAAATTGCTCCTCAGCTGTTCGTCGTTGTTGTCCGAGAAGAATGAACTGGTTCTAAGTGTAGGGAACCCAGTCTCTATGAGGATGACAGCCTCAGCACCATACGTCAGGGCAAAAGGGGTTTCTCCGGTAGATCTCCGAGGAGTGGTCCTGTAAGTCCAAAGCACATGTGGTAATTCTTCTACCCACTTTCCTTTGGCATCGTCCAACCTCTTCTTAAGGCCGCTTACTATGACTTTATTAACTGCCTCAGCTTGGCCGTTTCCTTGAGGATATGCAGGGGTGGAGTACCTGTTAGTAATGCCTAGTCCACCACAGAATTTTCTGAATGCTTTACTGTCGAACTGAAGGCCATTGTCCGAGATGAGGGTATGCGGCACTCCAAACCGTATAACGATATTTTTCCATACAAACTTCTGGACATCCACATCCCTAATGTTGGCTAACGGCTCGGCTTCAACCCACTTGGTGAAGTAATCTGTTGCAACGACCAAGTATTTTTTGCTTCCGACTGCCTTAGGAAAAGGACCAACAATGTCTAGGCCCCACTAAGCGAAAGGCCATGGACTTGACAGAGGATTCAAAACTCCTCCCAGTTGATGTATATTCGGGGCAAACCTCTGGCACTTATCACACTTCTTCACATATGCCTATGATTCTCTTTGCATATTTGGCCACCAGTACCCTTGGGTTAAGGCCCTGTGTGCTAGGGACCTTCCTCCTGTGTGACTGCCACAAATCCCCTCGTGTAGTTCCTCGAGGAGCAACTCTGTGGCATCAGGGTGCACGCATAATAGATAGGGTCCAGAAAGAGAACGTTTGTATAGCTTTTGGTCCTCTGATAGCCAAAACTGAGGAGCCTTTCTCCTCACCTTGTCGGCTTCAGTCTTGTCTACTGGCAAGATATCTTCTCAGAGATAAGTCACCATAGAGTCCATCCAACTTGACCCTACCCTGGCTTGACAAATAATAGGCCCTTCAATTTCTTCAGAATGTCTTCGGACATCTTCTACTAAGATAAGCCGGGGCAGCCCCTGAGCCGAGGTGGTTGCGAGAGTAGCCAAGGAATCCGCGTGCGTGTTACCACTCCGAGGAACATGCCGCAAATTGAATGACTTGAATTGCGGTTGCAGCTGTTTGACCTGCTTCAGGTATTTTTGCATTCTTTCATCTCGAGCTTCTAATTCTCCTCGGACTTGACCGACGACCAAAGCTGAGTCCGAGAACACTTCTAGGATACTGCCCCCCATTCTTCTGACCATAGCCACCCCTATCAGCAGTGCTTCGTATTCAGCCTCATTATTGGTTGCCGAGAAGTTTAGTCTTAGGGATTTTTCGATGACAACATCCTCGGGAGATATTAAAACTAACCCCACTCCTGAACCTCGTTGATTGGCTGCACCGTCGACATATAACTTCTAGGATTCGGACTCTTGCACAGCGATGAGACCAACTGAATTTTCATCCATGGGCGTTGCTCCAGTTATCCCTTCCAACGCAGGCTCAGCAAACTCGGCCACTAGGTCGGCTAGTACCTGCCCCTTGATCGAGGTGCGAGGCATGTACTTTATGTCGAAAGCCCCCAGTATGGTACCCCATTTAGCAATCCTTCCCGTATAGTCTGCACTCCGGAGCAGCGACCTGAGCGGGAGTTGGGTGAGGACCACAACTGTATGTGACTGGAAGTAATGAGGGAGTTTACGAGTGGCATGAATTATCGCAAAGATAGCCTTCTCAAGTGGCAGATAGCGAACCTCGGCCTCATGAAGAGATTTACTCACATAGTAGACAGGCTTTTGGACGCCATTGTCAACTCGTACAAGTACTAGACTCACAGCATGGGCGGCTACTGCAATGTAGGCGAATAAGACCTCATCCGCTGTAGGACTAGACATGATAGGTGGCTGAGCCAGGTATTCTTTCAGCTGTTGAAAAGCTAGAATACACTCCTTATTCCATTCAAATCCCTTCCATTTATTCAGCAGCTGGAAGAAGGGCCGACACCTCACTGCGGATTTGGAGATGAACCGGTTAAGAGCGGCAGTCATCCCTGTCAACTTCTGTACCTCCTTTGGGTTCCGAGGAGGCTGCAGACTGTTAATCGCCTTTATCTGATTGGGATTCACCTCGATTCCCCGATGAGTGACCATATATCCCAGGAACTTTCCTGACCCAACACCGAAAGAACACTTCGAGGCGTTGAGGCGCAATTTGTGTTTCCTTAAGATCTCGAAGATGTTCTCAAGGTCTTCGATGTGGTCAGACTCAAGCTTGCTCTTGACCACCATGTCATCAATGTAGATCTCAATGCACTTCCCTAGCAGTGGTTCAAACATTTTGGTCATCATTCTCTGGTAAGTGGAGCCTGCATTCTTCAGACCAAATGGCATCACCTTGTAATGGTAGTTCCCAATGGGAGTCACAAAGGCTGTTTTCTCTTGATCATTCAGGGCTAGAGGGATCTGGTGGTACCCTTGGAAGGCGTCCAAGAAACTTATTCGTGGATGCCCTACAGTTGCATCCACCAGTTGATCAATGTCTTAACCACCATGTCATCAATGTAGATCTCAATGCACTTCCCTAGCAGTGGTTCAAACATTTTGGTCATCATTCTCTGGTAAGTGGAGCCTGCATTCTTCAGACCAAATGGCATCACCTTGTAATGGTAGTTCCCAATGGGAGTCACAAAGGCTGTTTTCTCTTGATCATTCAGGGCTAGAGGGATCTGGTGGTACCCTTGGAAGGCGTCCAAGAAACTTATTCGTGGATGCCCTACAGTTGCATCCACCAGTTGATCAATCCGTGGCATGGGGAAAGGGTCCTTTGGACAGGCTCTGTTTAGATCTGTAAAATCCACGCATACGCGCCATTTCCCGTTCTTCTTCTTCACCACCACTGTGTTAGCCAGCCATTCTGGATAGAACACTTCTCTGATAGCCCCTGCATCCTTGAGTTTGTTCACCTCATCCTTGACAACGTCAGAATGTTCCCTGGATGAGCGCCGAGGTGGCTGCCTTTTGGGAAGTACAGCTGGGCTCACATTAAGGTGGTGATAGATAAACCCGAGATCAACTCCTGGGGCTTCGTAAGAATTCCAGGCAAACACATCCGCATTTCTCCTGAGGAAAGCCAGCAGCTCTTCCTTTTCCCTAGAGGGTAGCTGATCCCCGATCTGGAAAAACTTGTCTGGATCTTCCCCGATAACAACTCTCTCTAACTTTTCACATTGCTCCTCGGACGGATCCTCGGCTCTTGGGGGAACCTGAAACGTCGATTGCTATGAATGCCCGACCGAAGTGGTTGTCGGCTCGGCATCCTGCTGGTGTGAAATGGCAGCTATAAGGCACTGCCTTGCCATAGGTTGACTTCCTATGATCTCCTCTACTCGTCCTCCAGACGAAAATTTAACCTTTAAATGTAAGGTTGAAGAAACGGCCCCCAAAGCATGAAGCCAAGGTCTGGCTACGATGGCCATATAGGGGGAATATGCATCTACAACAATGAAGTCAACTTCAACTACTTCAGACCCTGCTTGTACGGGCAACCTAATTTGGCCCTTAGGGATGACGGTCTTCCCATCGAAGCTGACTAGGGGCGACTCATACGCGGTCAGATCTTCAAGCCGTAAGCCCAGTCCCCTGTATAAATCTGGATACATGATCTCAGCTCCATTCCCTTGGTCAACCATCACCCTTTTCACATCGTACCCTCCTATTCTGAGGGTGATGACCAAAGCATCATCATGGGGCTGTATCGTCCCCAACTTATCCTCGTCCGAGAAGGTCAAGGCTGGTCGGGCCTCCATTCTTGCCCGTTTCGTTTCTTGACTATCACCCTCAGCAGATGTCCTAGAGATAGACAGTACTCTAGAAGGGCAGGATCCAGTTCTTCTGGGAGTCACGAAGATGACGTTAATCGTACCCAAAGGGGGCTTTGATGAGGCAATCCCCGAAGCCCCTGGCCTAACATGATTTCCCTGGTTATTTGACCGGTGCATGAACTGTTGCAACTTTCCTTCCCTCGCAAGTTGTTCCAAATGGCCCTTCAACGTCCTGCAATCCTCTGTGGTGTGCCCACGCTCTTGATGATACTGACAATGAAGGCTCTGGTTGCGCTTCATGAGGTCACCTCCCATCTTGTTCGGCCATTTGAAGTACGGCTCGTTCTGAATTTTCTCTAGAATCTGGTGAATGGGCTCTCGGAATATGGTATGAACAACTTGTGACGCAGCAGACTCGGACTGCACACTGTAGTCTCTCCGCGGCCTGCTACTGCTGTACCTGTCCGACCTGAAGTCCCTCCTCTCTTGAGGGACAACCTTTGCTTTTCCCTTTCCAAGTAATTGGTCCTCCTCAACCCGC
The DNA here is from genome assembly GCA_033629205.1 of Lithocarpus polystachyus. Taxonomy (NCBI): domain Eukaryota; kingdom Viridiplantae; phylum Streptophyta; class Magnoliopsida; order Fagales; family Fagaceae; genus Lithocarpus; species Lithocarpus polystachyus. The sequence continues at coordinate 10,967,080 of CM066172.1, read as the reverse complement.
TTATACTCGTCTATGCGATCCATAAGTCGGCGGACGCTCCTCACAGGCTTCTTGGTCAGAGACTTCCTCAGATCGTGCTCGGCTGGCAAGCCGACCTTGAACGTCCTCACAGCGACATCATCAAAACTTCCTTCGATCTCATTAAACATCTCTTAGTACCTGTCCGAGTAGGTCTTTAGCGTCTCTCCTTCCCGCATGGACATGGATAGCAAGGAATCTAATGGCCGGGGGACCCTGGTGTTCGTTACAAATCGAGAGCAGAAAGTCCTTGTGAGTGCCCGAAAGGATCCGATGGAATTTGCTGCGAGACCATCAAACCACCTCATGGCCGCAGGCCCCAGACTGGAAGGGAACACTTTGCACATGAGGGTCTCGTTCCGAGCATGGACAGCCATTTTCTGATTGAAATGGCTCACATGCTCCACGGGGTCAGTCCGTCCGTTGTATGCGGTAAAGGTAGGTTGAGTAAAACGCCGAGGTAGGCTCCCTCCCTCGATGCCGCGTGTAAAGGGCGACCTGGAAATTTGGTTGAGTGCCTTTGTCATGGCATCATGCCCGGTACCCCTCGAGTACGTGTTTCGGCTCCTGCGGTCACGGTGAGGCTCTTCTTCGTAGGAGAAAGATTCGCTTGGTGGTGTCCTGGAGCGGGGTCTGTAACTAGCATCCTCATCATCAACGTAAGAATCATCCGTGAAGGATGGACTGCTAGACGGACTGCGTCTCCTCTGCGCACGACGCAACTTCCTCTCGAGGTGATCAATTTTGCGTTGCATGGTCTTATGAGTCTCATCACCGTCATTCCGGCGTTGACTCCCCGCAGTACGGTTGGTGTGCATGCTCCCTTCACGGTCCCTTTGGCGCTCAAGATGCAAAAAGTGGTCAATATGCTGAGAATCAGCTGACTCCGCCCTGTCTGATCGAACCATGGCTCAAGCTATAACACACAGGTACACTCGTAATCTCCCCACGGTGGGCGCCAATTGTAAGGACACAAATTGTGCGATTGGGCTTGTTAACAAAATAGCTGGAGGCCCAGACTGTATTTAATATCCTAACAATGAATTTGTAAAGAGAGTGGATTAAAGATCACTGGATTAGACTCGTATGGGTTGAAGGCCTAAGTATGGTAATGACCAGATGTATATTGATGATATGATCAAGGGTTACAATATTCTCTTCAGCACTGTCCGAGGAGTGTGTTCATACAAATATTATTTGGGCTTTTCTCTTTTCTTTCTTTTTCTCTTTCTCTCTGTTGCCTTCCTCTTTCTTTTTCTCCTCCCCATTCTTTGTTCTCTTTCCTTCTATTTATATGCCCTCCCCCATCGCATGGGCTTTTCTTCATCCTTATCCCTTCCGGGGGCAGCTGTAAAGGAGGGAGTCACTGTTCAGGAGTCTTTTCTCATTAATGCGGCCATGATGTTAGCTGCAGGGTCATAAATGCGGTGGCAGCAGCCTTTTTGCTTAATATCTGATTTTCGCCATCTGTCCTTACGGTCAACACAAATCGGGGGATTCTCTGGGAGAGATAAGATTGAGGCTGGTGCACTGATCTGGGACACCTTTTTAATAGTCCGAGCAGAAGGTCTCCTCGGACAAGGCTTTCTCCCACGAGATTCGCACCTCAGCATTGGATCAGGCCGGGCAAATGCTTCATGAGGTGTAGTCTTCGGATGTATAAGTCTCCTCGGTCGAACCCACGGCCCAAGATCTGATGTTGGGCCTTTTGCCCCTACAAGTAGTATTACACTAATATTATAATTACTTTTTATTTTTTCTACCAGTGATATTATTGTTTGTTATTATCGTTGTTATTGTCATTTGTTGTTGTTGTTGTTAGTATTACTATTGTGATTGAACCTAACCCATTCAAAGCATGTTTTATTGTTATTCTTGTCATCATTAGCTTTTTAAAAAAAAAAATTTCAACAATTTAGTGTTGATACCAATTTTTGCAACACAAGCTTAACTCAACCAAACCCGACCTCGTTATGGGCCAAATTCATGTATTATATTTTTTGGTCCTTATATATATATTTATATATATATATATATATATTTTTTGTTTTATTTGAATCCTAACTCTTTTGAAGCGTGTTTCTTTGTATCCTTGTCTTCATATATTAGCTTAAATTAAAAAAAAAAAAAAAATCAACAACTTAGCTAACAAAAAGAAGGCACATTACCTAAAAATTTACTCTCAAAATAAGGAAATTTAAATAATATTACTTTAGCCAACAACTTAGCTAATATTTAACTAAGGGGCACATGGCATCATTTGATTAACCAAAAGTTTCTTAATTGAATTTAAAATAACATATGACAACATTTAACTAAACTGCTTGTATCATTTCAAATTAAATCTCAACATGCATCAACATGTAATTGGCTCTTGAGCATTCTTTGGAATTTTTATTTAGTGACACTTGTCAAATTTCCAATAATCTATGAATTAAGATAGTGTAGCCTACTAAGTAGTATATAGCACCTTCCTCTCAAAAAAAAAAAAAAGTATATAGCACCCTATAATCAGCCATTTTGAACGCACTACATGAATTTAGTGATATGATGTGGAAAATCATAATTGGCTAAAACTATTACTCTCTACAGTAAAGAAATAGGATAACTCAAGGAATCAATACTCGCTTGAGGAGAGACTGCCTCAACCTCTCTACTTAGGGTCTCACTCACTTGAGGATTTTGGCTCATTCAGAGGACCGCTCACTCTTTCTAGGAATGAAAGGCTTGCATCAGAAAATGATTTAAATTCTTTTCACTGTACTTATTTCTTTATAGCATCTACAGCAGTGGAGCTAAATTTTTAACAATTTAGCTCCACCAAAAGTTACTTTATCTATTTTAGACATATACTACTGCAGTGGATCTATTTTAGCTTTTAACACAATAAAATAATATAAATATCACAATAAAATAATACATCCCTTACAATAAAATAATATATCCTATTACCCAAAAAATCCACAGCACCACCTCTACCATCTGCGACAGCCACAAACACACCCACCACCGCCGCTGCCACCACCGTCGTCGCCGCCACCGCCGCCGCCGCCGCCGCCACCACCACCACCAGTCCACAACAAGGAAAAAAAAAAAAACCCCACAAACGAAACCCACCAACGAAACCCACAGCCCCTCACTATTCATCTCTTCCCTCTCTTTAACCCACAGCCCCTCACGACACAACCACCACCACCACCAGTCCACAACAGGAAAGAAAAAACCACAGAATAACTCATTAAAATAATAATAAAAACATCCATAGAAAAAAAAAAAAAAAAAAACCCAGTACAGCAATGGGCGATCGGCAATTGGTGATGGGCGATGGGCTTGGGGCGATCGGTGATGGGGTTTTGGGCGATCAGTGATGGGCGATGGCTTGAGGCAATGGGCGATGGGCGATGGGCAACGGCTTGGGGTGTCGGCAATGGGCGATGGGCTTGGGCGATCGGCGATGAGCTTGGGGTAGGTCGGCGAGCTGGCCGGTGAGAGTTGTGAGAGTTGTGAGAGAGGAGAGAGTTGTGAGAGAGGAGAGAGTTGCGAGAGAGTTGAGAGTTTGAGAGAGTTGAGAGTGAGGTAGTGTGTGAGGCTAAGCGGAAATGTTTTTTTATTCAGAGGGAGAATAAAAAAATATTTTTTTTTTTTTTAACTTTGAGCTACAGTACACATCTATTTTTAGATGTGTACTGTAGCTGAGGAGCTAAATCTTTTAGATTTAGCTCCCACTGCTGCACCTCCTTTTCCTTATTTCAGTGTAGCTAAAATAGCAATATAGCTATTTAGCTACACTGCTACAAATACTCAAGGTTTAATATAGCAACATGGGTAAAATTATAGAAGATATAAATGGGTCATGTCAATGAGTGTCTTTAAGGTAATTGTTAATAAATTATTTTAGAAAAGTTTTGATACTATTTTTATGGAAAATAGAAAAAGCTGTCAAAATATTAAATTTTTTTCTCTTCCCATAAAAACTTTTCTAAAGTAATTTACTAATAAATACTCTTAAGGATTTTGTTAAGGACAAAATTTAGTTATAAAACCAGTTGTAGCCTAAGGTTACAAACTGTTCTAATAAACTGACATGTGTAAAAAATTGCATATGCACTGTACATGATTACTTAAGTAAACTTAATTCAATTAACCCTAGTTAACTACACCACCTATTAAAAAATAATAAAAATAAAAACCTATACCTATACGTATTCTTTGTTTCTCTCAAACAAAACCAGAAAATCCAGGAACTCCACCGGCGCCCCCAATCCCTCTTCATATCCCCCCCAACACCGATCAACACATCTGAGGTTCATCAACCCATTCAAACAAAAATTGCAAGCAACTACACTAGGGACAAAACCAACCTCCACAGACCTCCTAAAAGTCCTAAAACCTTGTTCAATCATGTTGGCTTTCACATAAGCCTTAATAAGCATATCAAAGACAACTACATGCCAATTACAATCTTCACAGCACAAAACCAAACTTTCAAAAACAGCACCATCATCTAGTGAAACAACCTTAGCCATTTCTATCAATTTAGACAACAAGTTCGTCGCTTGATAAAATTTTCTAGACCAAGTTAGAATATAAACAATAATCCAGTAATTCTGGATAGTGGGTCTAAGACTTAAATCATTCTTTTTGACCAAATTGAAGAAAGTGAGACCTAATGTGGAATCGGATTGAAACCTCAACAGAACTTAAAAAAAAAAAAAAAAAGCTAGCAAATCCTCTTCAATTCTTGAAGGAATCATGGATATCAAGGAAAAAGGGAAATTTATAGTTTTGATCGGTGAAGCGGTGGAGCGACGTACAAGAAGTGGCTTTGAGCTGCGGAGACTGGGTGGGCCGATGGTGGAGACAAAGGAGGGTTTGGGTAGGCCGGCGGTGGAGACAGGATGGTTTAGGGTGACCGGAGGTGGAGGAGAAGAAGGCCTGGGGTGACCGGTTGGAGCTGGGTTTCTATGTGACAGCTTACAGAGAAGTCAGAGAGAGAGAGAGAGAGAGAGTATACGTATAGGTAATAGGTAATAGGTTTTTTAGTTTTTATTTTTTATTTTTTTAATAGGTGGTGTTGTTAACTAGGATTAGTTGGGTTAAAATTGGTTATAAGATTAGTTAAGTAATCATGTGCAGTGCATGTGCCGTATTTTACACATCAGTTTATTAGAGTAGTTTGTAGTCTTAGATTACAACTGGTTTTGTAGTTAAAATTTGTTATTTTGTTAGGAAAATGCTAACGAGCTTTTTTCATTTTCCATAAAAATAGAATTAAAACTTTCTTTAATTAGATTATTAATGAGTGCCTTAAAGACACTTGTTAACATTTTCCTTATTAATGAATAGTGAATACCTTGAGGGGGCAATAGTTAATATGCATTTAATGTTATATTAAATCCTCTACAAAAAAAAAAAAAAAAAGGTTATATTAAATAACATTTTTATGCATTTAAAAAAAATAAAGTCAAACTGAACGCATATATCTTTAGAAAGAGTGAGTGGTCCTCTGAATGAGTCATCTTATGAACTCTTTACTTCAAAGTTCAAACTTAACCATCTATGAAATGCATGACTTTTATTGTTTTTGGTCTTCACCAAAGATTCTATACACACCCCCCCCCCCCCCCCCCCCCCCCCAAGGCGAAAAGCTCTCCCCACTTTTTATTTTTAATTTTTTAAAATAGAATTATTATTTAGCTATACTTCTCAATTTTAGGGTAATGGAGTTAAAAAAAAAAAATACAGTAATACCAAAAACACAAACAAAATGTTATAAAAATTTCATAACATTCTCAAATTAACATGCCAATTTACATATGAGCCCACCATAATCTCCAATTAATTTTTTTATGTTAATTTAAAAATGCTGTGAATTTTTGTTATGTCCATAGCATTTTTTTAAAAAAAAACCCAGCAAATTTGTGTGTGGAAGAACTATGTTGTATATATACCTGTATAAATATACCTTTTTTATTTTATTTTAATGCCTAAACATATGCTGTAAGATATCCTGATCCCCGAATTGAACTTACTAACAGAATTGGGACAGGTTTACATGCAGGATAGTGCTTCAGAATCAATTAAAAAATCTGATGTTGGAAAGTTACTAAGAGAATTGGGACAGCTTTACAAGAAGCGTGCTTCAAGATCAATTGAAAATTCCGAAAAAGATAAGAATCCAGCATTTGATGATGCTGATGTTGACAAATTAGTAACAGAATTGGAACAGCTTTACAAGCAGTGTATTGCTTCAAAATCTGAAAAAGATGCGGTTCAACCGAAATCAGATGGTGCTGTTGTTGAAGCAGCTTCTATTTCAGAACCAGTCTAGTGCTGCAATCACCCAAAGTGTTAAGTTGGTGCCTCAAGAAAAGTTCTGAATCCAGGAGTACCTGACATTGTTATTGCAAAGCAATGGTTTGTTTTGATGTCTATGCTGTTTTAAGATTTGTTTTTCTAGTGATGGAGTCAACTACTTGTTTGGATTCTGAAAAATAATGGTAAAATTAGTAAAAGGACAACGTGTGAATTATGTTTGATGCACGGTATTAAATTCAATAAGGATTTGGTTATATTTAGTTATTTACACCTTTTGTAATCCGTGTGATGTGATGTGTAGGATTTGGTTATCTAATCTTATTTCATATGACGGGAAGTAATCATGCTTGAATATTCATTTAAGTTACTAATGCAATGCATGGGCACCCTGATATATACGGTAGATTTTGATTTTTTAAGTTACAAATACTACCCATAGGGTATACCTTTCAAACATAGAACTACCATGTGATAATTTTATGATAATTGCATTGTGATTCGTTTTATAAGACATTTACCTCTCTCATGGTTTGCCTTATGCAGCACTTTTGCCAATTTTGATGATTTGACAATTGCCAACATCACGTATAGAAAAAGAAAGGAAGAAAAAGACGTCATGCCCTCATATTTCTGGTTCTCTATCTAATTTTCTCTTTCAATTCCTGTCATCTGGGTTTGTGTATATGTTTAAAAGAGAGAACGTTTAAGGTAGAATAAATTTTTTCTTTAATTCTCTCCCACTCCTGGTGAGTATTGGTAGCACTTGCCACATTATAAAATTCCGCTGAAGGTAGCAAAAATAGTCAAATACCTCATAAAGCAAAGTAGCAAACCACAATAGAGGTGAATGCCAAATTAAGCAAACCAAAAGAGAGATATGGTATGGATGATATAAATTGCTTAATAAAGAATTCTTGAATAACAATTAGAGCCAGTACTCACTACATCAAAAATATTTTATTAATAAAAAAAATGTAAATCCATTGAAAATATATATTCACTTTAGATGAAATTAAGGATTGTGAGATAACATTTAAGACGTGTCATTTAGAGATTTTTGTTGTGGATGCAGTGTTGTAGACTACTAAAAGAGAGTCAATTAATTTCTTCTATTTTTTTTTTTTTTCATTCTCATCTTATTTTTAGTTATTCCTAATATTTTTATATTTTGACGTGATATCATAACTATGTCTCACATTCTTAAATGCTGAAATGCTGAGGTTTAAACATTAGAAATTGGAAATTTTACTTCAGCAAAAAAAGAGGCAATTTTTATATTGTTTTATATAATGTTATCTTAACATTATTTTTATTTGGAACTCACCAGGTGGGGTCTTTTTAATTTATTGCACTACCACGTCCCAAGGTCAATCTTTTAGTCAATTGTGAAAAAAAAAAAAAAACAATAAAATAAATAAATTTTTATTTAGTCATTTATATATTAAAATAATTATTCAATTAGCAAATTGCATATATATATATATATATATATATATAGACAGAAGACATAGAGGATGGAAAAGAAGGGCCAAACTTCTGTAAGTAATAACGAGGCTTATAAACTGAAAATTCACTCACTAACTGATCGATGGGGTACTTTAGACCGCTTTCCTTTTTTTTTTTTTTTTTTTTTTTTTTGAGATAATATAGACAGAAGACATAGGAGATAGGGAAGGAGGGAGTGATCAGACAAAACTTACAACACTAGAACTTACATAAAGGCCTAACCTTTGTTAGTAGGCTTTTAAATGTTATTTTGTATTGTTATTTCACAATATTTCATTCAATTATTTTTTATTATTTTCAGACCGTGTAGTTCCTAAGGAAAAAAAAAAACTAAGAAATATGTATAATATGCATTCAAAAAGGGAAACAAAATTAATGGGCAAGGATTTGCTGCAAACTAAGTTGCAGCAAATCCTGCAAAATAATGACGTGTTAATATCTGAGAACAACACCTATCTAGGGCAAGGCAAGGTATTGAATTTTGCAAGATAGGCGTCGTTCTCAGATATTGACATGTCATTATTTTGTAAGATTTGCTGCAACCTTAGAATAAAAAGCTTTAATTTTAATTCTTTAAAATTGGGAATATTAATAATTTTTTTAACATTTATCCATTTCTTTTTCTTTCTTTTTTTTGAGAAAAGAAACTGATATTATTAAAGCAAACTCAGCCAAAGTCGGCTAAAGTTATAGAAAGTAGGTGTAAAGGAACATCATCCTTCCACTCTAATAAACATCTAACATGTCTAGCATGCTTAGCTAGGTTATGAACTACAAAGTTACATTGTCTATGCGTACAAGAGAAAGTGACTACACAAAAGGTCTCTGCAAGGGTCTTGAATCTGTATACTAGGTGCCAACATATTTTACTATTCAGTTTATTTTTGCTATTATTTATGGGTTCCACTGCACTTTTTGATACTATTCATAGGTCCCACAGTACTATTTCTGTTAACTTTTACCTTCATTTACAGTACTTTTAGCAAAAAATTTTTAATTTTAGCAAAATAAGTAGATTTCAAACAAACACTTAGAATCATCCTCCAAGATTATAGAGGAGAAAGGCAGAAAGCACATTCACTAGCAAATTGAAGAATTCGTACAGCTACCAAACACTCCACAGTGTCAACCGAAGAAGGGAGTGTTACTTTTTCCATTTCTATCAAATTCATGCATGACCATGATATTTGATTTTTTGTACAAAAATAATCTTAATTAGTTAGTTTGCATATTTACATAAGGCAAGAAAAATAAATTTTAAGTTTAATATTTTACGATATAATAAAATTTTAGTAAATATTTATATGAAAAAAAGCTTCTTTTTAGTTGTCGTCTTAAGCATGTCATGTGATTAAAAAATTTAAAAAGCTTTTAGTCAACACAAAGAACATGCAACAAGCACAAAAAATTTCACCACAATTAAATTAGCAAATTTTTACTGATTATTGTCTGAACCCATCACTGATATTAGTTTTTTATCTACCACATAACAATGTTCCCATGGAAAAAAGTTTATCTTTAAACTAGTTTTGAGAAAAACCTTTGAAGAGAAATCTTTCAAACTGCTCTTTTAGATTTTCTTTATTGAATGTGAATTTCGAAAATATAACAATTGGATTGTATGTTCTTATTATATTCTTCATGCTTGCAAAATTTCAAGAAGATCAAATATTAATAACTTTGCTATCAATCAAATGTCTAAATTTCAAGTTTTTGTGGTCTAAAGTTATGCATAAAAATAAATTTATTGATCGAATAATAAATAACACCCGATTTAAATGAAACTTGACATGTATGTTAAGAACATAAAAGAATATACAATTCAATAGTTAGATTTTAAAATTTCACATCCAATAAAAAAATATTGGAGGAATTTGAGAGATTTCTCTCTAAACTAGTTTGGAGAGAAACTTTGTTCTAACCAAGTAGGGATGGAGCCAGAACTTGAAGTTAAGGGGGTGGCTTTGCTTCTAGTTGCCTGTGGTGGCTTTGGCCTCCGACTCTGTTACTTAACTGCTTAGGGTTATTTTATTTATTTATTATTTATTAGTGTTTTTGATGTGTGCGGCTGCTATTGGGTAAGGACAAAATTATTTTGTTTAAAAAGTTTTAAACGCCCGAGTTTTTTTTTTTTTTTTTTGGTAAAATCAGTTGATTGAGCTTAATTGTTTTTATCTTTATTATTGGCAATTTTTGTTGTTGGGCTGTATATTTTATTTGAATTTTAGATCTATAAATTTTTATGGCATTTAAAAGAGTTTTTTTTGGGGGGGGGGGGGTGTTAAGGAAAGAGTAATACTTATTAAAATACAAAAATACAAAAGTAATATATGGAGTTTTTTAAATTAGCTTATAATACATTACATAACCAGAGTACTACTACAAAAAGGGCCTGTGCGTACCACGAAAGAGCTTATTGGGCCAGACTCTCTCTCTTGGGCTCAATTTATTTGTAGCGTGGGCTTTGTTTTTCCTACAATGGGGAGCTCAATACGTTGAGGCCCATTTAGCTCACTTACTTCCCGATCAATCTGTTCTCCCTTCATCCATTTCCTCTCTCTCTGTACCTCTTTCTTCTCTCTCCTCTCCAGCCCCCCTCTTCTTCACAGCTCTCTCTTATTTATAGCTTTCACTGGGTGGAGGTGTTATGATTATTCCAATCAATAGTGGAAGAGAGGGTCCAATGTTATCGTTGTTAAGTGGGAATTTGGTAGTTGAGCAGCAAAGTGGCTTGGGAACTTGCTCTTCGTTGCTGTGTTATGCACGACAACGACTTCATGGGCGTTTTGCCGGCCAATCTGAACGTCACGCTCCCCCGTGAACAAACACTTATGGCAATACTAATTACTACCCTATGGTCGGTCAACTTACCGACCAAGTGATAATGAAAGGATACTGTGTGCCACGGAGTTCCCGTCAGCAATACCAACCCGTTTGGGAGCCCAATATTGTCCGGTCCGGCCCAGTTTATAAGGGACTGTTCGGGACCGTGTGCTGCGTGGTGATATGTTATGCTTGGGGCCCAATAAAGGATTGGGCCCCGACCTTACAATAGCCCCCCCTTGATTAGTATCCGCTTGCCGGGGACGAATCAAGGTAACCCGGGTGCTGTTTTTGCCGTTGAAGGCGAAGAAGTTTAATACTGAAAGGTTAGTAAGCAAAACTTTAATGCGCCCTGAAAAGGCGCGTCACTCCAGCCTGCCGCTCTATTCATCATTATTGCCTGACGGTTCGCGAACCGAGGCGTTACCAGTGAAAAGCTGCAGCTTTTCCCGCTCCTTCCCTCTTCATTAAATGATGCTCATCATTGCTTTCCTTACACCTATAAATAATCCATTCTAAGACGTTCCAATACTTTTATTTCCCTCAATTCCTGAATTCCCTCTCTGCCGAGCATTCATCTGAGTGGTCATTTCCCAGCCCAGAACACCCCCTTCCTAGAGTCCCAAGTAAGTTATCTGCCTCTCCTTCCTACTTTTATCTCTTCCTTTAGCTTCCATTCTTAGTTTCCATACTTTTTTGAATGGGTTATGCTCATTTATTGAACACCGCAACATCTTTAGCCTCCTTTAGGCGGACATTCAACATCCCAGAGGATGTGAATGTTGCGTATTGTCACGAGAGCGAGATTGCTCTGCATAGAGGACCCAACGTTGCTTTTTTCCCTTTAATGGCCATTCTAGAGGGCGGGGTTAGGTTTCCCGTGAACCTCCTTTTACTTAGCACCCTTAGGTTTTACGGACTGTCTCCCGAGCAACTTCCTCCCAACTTTTACCGGGTAGTTAGTTGTGTTGACCGATTAAACCAGATTTATGGTCTACAACTGGATCATAACGACATAAATCACATGTATAGCTTGTGCGGAAATAAGAGGACCAACTATTATTTGAAGGTCAAAGACATGAGGGTACGGCTGATCTCCTGCCTACCCGATTCTAATAAAAATTCCGCCGGGGAGTTTGTCCGGGTGAGCGGCAACTGGTTTGCCGATAATGCTCCCTGCCCCCTTTCTCGGCGCGAAGTTGGTTCGTACCGCACATTAACCTCCCCCTAATTTTTCCCTTTGTTATTATTATCGTCATTTTATCTTCTCCTTGTTTTTCACTTTTGTCTTGTTTGCAATGGGGTCTGATTTAGTGTCTCTTTCTTTTACAGACGGAAGAGTATTCACTCCGGACATTAGATCAGTGCACGTGAGGGACCTCAATTTCGTGCTAAGGTCTGAGATTTTCGTACACACAGACGGGCAACTCCGGGCATCGCATCTAATTTTGGGCTGTATACCCGTCTACCGAACTTGGCAACCATTCTCTCAGGCTCTCTTGGTAGATAGTCCCCTGCTCTCTTACATTGACGTTCGGCACGCCAACTTCCTACCCCCCTCACTAACCGTAGGAGAAGCCTGAGACATCGGCCCACGCTACACAACAGCCGACGACCTTCCCCCCGTCCGTGACGAATCTGCCGAGAGAGTTTCTCGGTTACTAAGGGAACGAGCACACGTTCCAATTGAACAAGGCAACACTGAGTCCGAGATACCCCAAACCCACATTGCTGAAGGTATCCGAACCACTACCCCAGCTGACGAGATGGTTACAAGAAGGACACTGACTGTTGACCGTTTTCTACCCGGCCCGAGGCAACAAGGCCAACAGCAACAAACCCGGGCCCGAGACCGTTCCCCTCCTCCTCCGCCTGCCAGACAAAAGAAGAAACAGCGTGTTGAGGACCCCTCTCCCGGGAGGCAGGGTGATGCCTCCTCCAAGACCCCTCCCCGCCCCTCAGGCGGGATTGTGATACGCGAGGCTGCCGGTAGCTCCCAGCCGGCCATCCGGGGAGTCGCTGGGCGGGCTTCCTCCTCCAGGCAGGCGCCCAGTTGGCAGCCGACCTTCTCGTTGGGAAACGAGCCCCTGCCGGCCACAGCAAGCCTACGGCTATGGGCACAAGGAGAGGGTGGCCGAGTAGCTCATAGCTTGGCCAGTGGCCTGATGCTGCCCGCGGACGTCTAGTTTTTCCGGGACGGCACTGAAGAGTCCATAGCCAAGCGGCTCCAATGGCACACCATAGCGGTGAATTTTCTTGTCATGTTCTCTCTCAACTTAATTAGTATGTACTTATCTCTTTGTTTCCTTCTAAACTCGCCGATACTGTGTCGCAGGCCGCGCAGATTACTCATGTGCTCGGGGAGAGAATGAACGAGCAAGCCGAAGACGCCGAGCGGGAGAAGGCGCTCAGAGAAGTGGCTGCTGAGACAGCTCGGGAGAGGTCCACAGCTGCCGAGAATGCCGAGAGGAGGGCACAATCGGAGGAGAAGGCTAAGCAGCAGGCTGAGAGGAGGGTGGCTGAGCTGGAGGAGAAGCTAAGTGAGTCAAAGCTGAAACTTGCACAAGCCGAGAGCCTGGCAATGGCCCATGCTGACGAGGTGGCCGACCTTAAGGCGACCTTGGAGGCGTGCGAAGAAAAATGGTACAACGAGGGCTTCGCGGATGCTGAGAATTCCGTGGAGCCCGTCGTTTCGCAGGCCAGGGCTCACGGCTTTGAAGAAGGTTGGTTGGCTGCCCTACGAGCAGTCGGTGTGCCCGGGGACTCCCCGTTCTGGGTCTCCGAAAACATTCCTCGACCAACTTCTCTTAACCCGGTTCAGAGCCAAGCAATTCCTGCTGATGAAGAGGACACTCCGAGCATGAGAGAGCTGGTCCGGGCAATAGATACTCATGTTGAAGACCTCGATCTAGAGGTATCCAGTGCCCTCAATGCTCCTGGTGACGAAGAGTTACAGCAACCACCCACTGAGGAGAACCGAGGACAAGAAATGATAGGCTCATCTCCGCCCTCTCCGCTCAATCCTGCGACTTAAGTTTGTTAGTGTTTTTATGTTAACGTTTATTTGCTTTATTTGCCTTGGCGCCGGGTTGTGGTGCCGGAACAATTTTAGACTCATCATTATCATCATTAACTTTCTTTTTTATGCTATATGCCTAGACGTCGGGTTGTGGCGTCCGTACAATATTTTATTTCTTGGTTTTATCTAGACTTATTCCGGTCTGTTTAGTTATTAAAGTGCTCAGTCTGATTGTTGTATGCTTGTACTTGTTGCATATTCCCAAACATTTTGTTTTTAACTTGACTGTTCCGTGAAGACGGTTAGAATTGTTCAACCGAACCCTCGCATGATGGTTTAGTTGTTGAATTTGATCACTTGGTGACAAGGATCAGATCGGGGCAATTGTTGCTCGGCAAAAAGATTGTACCGGAAACATTTTTCTGCATTTAGGAATTTTACTTCTAGAATTCCACCTTTACGGTGACCGTGTTTGAGCCAGGGACAGGCTTCAGTCTTTAGAAACTTTGCTTGTAGGTTTCCACCTGTCCAGTGAACATGATCGAACCGGGGACAGGTTTCCGTCCTTAGAAATTTTACGTTTAAGTTTCCACCTGTCCGGTGATCGTGATCGAACCGGGGACAGGTTTCTGTCCTTAGAAATTTTACGTTTAGGTTTTCACTTGTTCGGTAAACGTGACCGAATCGGGGACAGGTTTCTGTCCTTAGAGTTTTTTCTCTTAGGTTTCCACATGTCCGGTGAACGTGATAGAACCGGGAACAGGTTTCTGTCCTTAGAGTTTTTTTCTTAGGTTTCCACCTGTCCGGTGAACGTGATCTAACCGGGGATAGGTTTCTGTCCTTAGAGTTTTTTCTCTTAGGTTTCCACTTGTCCGGTGAACGTGATCGAACCGGGGACAGGTTTCTGTTCTTAGAGTTTTTTTTTTTTTTCTTAGGTTTCCACCTGTCCGGTGAACGTGATCGAACTGGGGACAGGTTTCTGTCCTTAGAAATTTTACGTTTAGGTTTTCACCTGTCCGGTAAACGTGATCGAACCGGGGACAGGTTTCTGTCCTTAGAGTTTTTTCTCTTAGGTTTCCACCTGTCCGAGGCTTCAGTCTTTAGAAATTTTGCTTGTAGGTTTCCACCTGTCCAGTGAACATGATCGAACCGGGGACAGGTTTCCGTCCTTAGAAATTTTACGTTTAGGTTTCCACCTATCCGGTGATCGTGATCGAACCGGGGACAGGTTTCTGTCCTTAGAAATTTTACGTTTAGGTTTTCACCTGTCCGGTAAATGTGATCGAACCGGGGACAGGTTTCTGTCCTTAGAGTTTTTTCTCTTAGGTTTCCACCTGTCCGGTGAACGTGATAGAACCGGGAACAGGTTTCTGTCCTTAGAGTTTTTTTCTTAGGTTTCCACCTGTCCGGTGAACGTGATCTAACCGGGGACAGGTTTCTGTCCTTAGAGTTTTTTCTCTTAGGTTTCCACCTGTCCGGTGAACGTGATCGAACCGGGGATAGGTTTCTGTCCTTAGAGTTTTTTTTTTCTTAGGTTTCCACCTATCCGGTGAACGTGATCGAACCGGGGACAGGTTTCTGTCCTTAGAAATTTTACGTTTAGGTTTTCACCTGTCCGGTAAACGTGATCGAACCGGGGACAGGTTTCTGTCCTTAGAGTTTTTTCTCTTAGGTTTCTACCTGTCCGGTGAACGTGATCGAACCGGGAACAGGTTTCTGTCCTTGTATAAGGAGTTTACCGACAGACAATACTGCTCCAACTATGCATTCCTGTGACCACAATAAATAAAAACGAACGCAGGACAACAAATGGATCCATAGTTTCTTTTAGAATTCCTCAACAATAAAATTTCTTCAGGTTATGAACGTTCCATAGCCGAGGAAGTGGTTTCTCGTCTAAGCTCTCCAAATAATAAGCCCCCTCCCCAGCTATTGCGGTGACCCTGTACGGTCCTTCCCAGACTGCAGCCAGCTTCCCGACGTTGGTATCACGCATGTTACCCACAGCTCTTCGCAGAACTAAGTCCCCTGCACCGAACTCTCTCGTCCTTATCTTTTGGTTGTAGCGGCGAGCCATCTTCTGCTGATACCCGGCAAGCTGTATTAGGGCGGTGTCTCTAAACTCTTCGAGCAGATCTAAACGTTGTGCCAGCATTTCCTCGTTCTGGCCGGTGTCAAAACCCCTCACCCGCGCACTGCACAAATGCACCTCGGCTGGGATTACGGCTTCCGCCCCGTAGGCCAGGGAAAAGGGGGTTTCCCCAGTAGATCTCCGGGGCGTCGTTCGATATGCCCATAACACGCTAGGGAGCTCCTCCGCCCACCGTCCTTTCGCTCCGTCTAGTCTCTTCTTCAATCCGCTCATAATCGTCTTGTTAACGGCTTCAGCTTGACCGTTGCTCTGAGGGTAGGCCGGTGTCGAGTACCTGTTCTTGATGCCCAGGTTGCTGCAAAATTCTCGAAATGCCCGGCTATCGAACTGTAACCCATTGTCAGATACGAGACAGTACGGTACCCCGAACCTTGTCACTATGTTTTTCCACACGAACTTCTTGACGTCCGTGTCTCGAATGTTTGCTAATGCCTCAGCCTCGGTCCATTTGGTAAAGTAATCCACGGCTACGAGGATGAACCTCCGGTTTCCCGTAGCCCGGGGAAACGGACCGATAATATCCAGCCCCCATTGGGCGAAAGGCCAGGGACTGCTGACAGGGTTTAGAGGTCCTGCCGACTTATGGATCGAGGGGGCGTGCCTTTGGCATTTCTCACACTTCCGTACATACTCGGCGGCATCTTTTTGCATCTGCGGCCACCAGAATCCTTGGGTGATTGCCCGGTGCGCCAATGAACGTCCTCCCACATGGCTACCGCACACCCCATCATGTAACTCAATCAATAGTTCGTTCACTCGACCGGGGTGTAAGCACAACAGGTACGGTCCTCCATAGGATCTCCGGTACAATTTCCGATCTGTTGACAACCAATACCTGGCTGCTGCACGACGAATCTTCTTGGTTTCCTTTTCATTGCCCGGGACCTAATTATCAGTCAGAAATTCAATGATAGGGTCCATCCAGCATGGTCCGGCATGGGTGATGCTGTCAATGCCTACCGTGGGGCCGGTAGCTTCTCCTATTTCTAGGATGCTGGGTTCCTGTATAAGTTCTACCTTGATCATCCGTGGCACATTTTCGGTTAGTGTCGAGGCCAGTGTGGCCAGCGAGTCTACGTGCCTGTTTTGTCCCCGGGGAATCTGAGCTATTTTTACTGTTCGGAACTCAGTCATGACCCTTCTCGCCAGCTGCAAGTACCTCCTCATTCTGGGATCTTTGGCTTCAAAGCTTCCCTGCAGCTGGTTGACAACCAGCCGTGAATCCGAGTATACTTCAACGCTCTTTGCTCCTAACCTCGCCGCAGTTCTCAGGCCGGTAAGCAATGCTTCATATTCTGCTTCGTTATTGGAAGCCTTAAATCCGAGTTTAAAGGAATGTTCCAACCAAATCCCCTCTGGTGTGATCAGAACGATCCTGGCTCCGGCCCCTGTTGAGCTTGAAGCGCCGTCCACGTAGACCTTCCACGGTGGAGAGACTATCTGGCAAACCATTCCCCCTCCATTCTTGGGGGAGAACTCGGCCACAAAGTCTGCCAACACCTGACCCTTGATCGAATTCCTCGGCCTGTACCTTATGTCGAAGGCACCAAGCCGAGTCCCCCATTTAGCTATTCGACCTGTGAAGTCTGATCTTCTCAATAAGGACTGCAAAGGGTACTCGGTTAACACATACACGGTATGGGCTTGGAAGTAGTGCGGCAACTTTTTAGTACCGTGCACCAGGGCCAACACCAGCTTTTCCAAGGGCAAATATCTGGTTTCTGCATCGACCAAGGTCTTGCTAATGTAATACACGGGCCGTTGTGTATCCCGGTTCGTTAAGAGCACGGCACTGGTCGCGTGTTCTGAAACCGAGAGGTACATATATAAGTCTTCTCCGGGCAAAGGTGAGGTCAGTACAGGGGCCCGTGTCAGATACATCTTCAATTCTTGGAATGCTTCGTCACACTTCTTTTCCCACTCAAACCCTCTCCATTTCTTCAGTAGTTGGTAAAAAGGACGGCACCGGTCGGCAAACTTTGAGATGAACCGGTTAAGGGCGGCCAACATCCCAGTTAGAATCTGTACCTCCTTTGGGTTCCTCGAGGGCATTAAATTCATCACGACCCCGATCTGGTCGGGGTTGACCTCTATTCCCCGTGTATTGACCAGATATCCCAAAAATTTTCCTGCTCCCACCCCGAATACACACTTTTCAGCATTAAGGCGCAACCGATGTCTCTGGAGGATTTCAAACACCCCGAGGAGATCCTCATTGTGCCCGGACTCGCGTTTGCTTTTGACGACCATGTCATCTATGTATACTTCCACCATGTGTCCTATCTTATCACAGAACATCCTCGTCATCATTCGCTGATAAGTGGCCTCGGCATTCTTTAGACCGAAGGGCATCACTGTGTAGTGATAGTTGGCCTCCGGCGAGATAAATGCCGTCTTCTCCTGATCTTCAACTGCTAGGGCTATTTGGTGATAACCCTGGAAAGCGTCCAGGAAGCTCATCCTGGGGTGTCCGCACGTGGCGTCTACCAATTGGTCGATCTTCGGCTTTGGGAATGGATCTCTCGGGCATGCTCGGTTCAAATCCGTGAAATCTACACAAACCCTCCACTTACCGTTCTTCTTCTTCACTACCACCGTGTTCGCTAACCAGTCCGGGTAGAAGACCTCCTTTATTGCCCCTGCTTCCTTCAGTTTTTTTACTTCCACTTTCACTGCCTCGACATGCTCCTTCGCTGATCTTCTCGGCCGTTGCCTTTTGGGGGTTATGGTCGGGTCGGTATTGAGACAATGAACGATGAAATCGGGGTCTACCCCGGGCACCTCATACGGGCTCCAAGCGAATATATCCACATTCCGGATAAGAAGCAGTAACGTTTCCACCCTTTCCACGTCTGTTAAGCTGGCCCCTATCTGGAAATACCTGCACTCGTCTGGCAACAGTCTCACTCTGATCAGTTCCTCTGTGGGATTAGCCCCCGCTTCCCCAGAGGGCCGCAGTAATTGCTATGAAGGGGCCTCTTCAGATTGACCCCCTCTTTCGGTGGTCTGACTCTCCCGGTTCACTGCTGCAATAAGGCACTGTCTGGCCGTTCGTTGGCTGCCCTTTACCACTGCGATGCCTTGTTTGGTCCGGAACTTAATCTTTACGTGCAGGGTGGACGGCACGGCCCCCATTGCATGAATCCATGGCCTCCCAAGAATTGCAGTGTAAGGAGAGAATGAAGCAACCACAATGAACGTCACTGTGACTTCCTTGCCTTCCAAAACCACGGGAAGGGAGATTTGCCCCTCTGGAACCACTATTTGGCCGTCAAAGCCGATCAAGGGCGTGTCGTACTTCGTGAGATCCTCAACTTTAAGCCCGAGCCCCCTGTACAGGTCGGGATACATGACCTCGGTGCCGCTTCCTTGGTCCACTAACAACCTCTTCACCAAGAAGCCGCCTATCTGAGCCGTCACCACCAGTGCGTCGTCGTGCGGCTAGACTGTTCCCACGAGGTCCTCGTCGCCGAAAGCGATAATTTCCCGGGCAAGTTTTGCCCTTTTTGCAGGTGATATTTCCCCCGTACCTACGTCAGCCGGGGTCGCCATCAAGACCTCACTCCTGCCGATCCTCATGACATCTCTTAGTGCAGCGTGAATTACCTCAATTACTCCAATGGGAGGCGGGCGGGGGCCCTTGCCCGGCTTCGCGCCCAGTTCACCTTCAGTGTTTGCCGTGTTGATAACGAACTCTTTCAAGTGCCCTGCTCTCAACAACTGTGCCAAGTGATCCTTTAGTACCCGGCAATGCTCGGTGGTGTGTCCCTTATCCTTGTGGTATGTACAGTACAAGTTTTGGTTTCTCCGGGATGCGTCTCCTGCCATCTTATTCGGCCATCTAAAGTACTGCTCGTTCTTTATCCGGTCAACGATCCTGTGCACCGGCTCCTTGAACAATACGTTTACTTCCTCATGCTGTAACCCTTGTTCTTGGACGGCTGGACCCTTCCTAGGTTTTGGCTGAAATTCGTAATGCCGAGGACTGGTGGTCAGCAGGGCTTTACCTTTATTTTGTATCCGATCATCTTCTAGGCATTTATACTCCTCTATGCACCTCATTAGCTGCCTCATGCCCTCTGGAGGTTTCCTAGTCAACGATTCTCGTAGCTCGGAGTCCTCGGGGAGCCCCATTCTAAAAGTACTTGCTGCTATCCTCTCGTTGCCCCCTCCGATCTCGTTGTAGAGTTCCCAATAGCGGTTCGCGTAACTGCGTAGGGTTTCCCCAACCCTCATCTTTATGGATAGCAATGCGTCCACGGGTTGCGGAACCCGGCTACAAGTCACAAACCGAGCACCGAACTCCTGAATTAGTTCCGCAAAGTTGCGAATAGAACCCTTTGGGAGCCCATTAAACCATCTCAACGCAGTAGAGCCGAGACTGGAGGGGAAGACTTTGCACATCAGTGCGTCATCACGCTTGTGCAAAGACATCATGTGAATGTAATGACTGACATGCTCCACCGGGTCCGTTTTTCCGTCATAAGAATTGAACGGGGGCCGATTAAATCTGTTCGGCATTGGGGCCTGTTCAATTTCATCCGAGAACGGGGACCGTGCGGCTTTACGTAGCGCCCGGCTCATGGCGTCCATGGCCGCATTTCGCGGGCGTTGCTCCTCCGGGGAATCTGAGCCACAGTCGGCGTACCCACGTGATCGGGAGCGGTCTCGGTGTCCCTGCCTCTCCCGTGAATGTGGACGATCATGCTGCCGGTGATGGATGGAATGCTCGGAATGTTCTCCCTGGCGGTTCCTCGCTCCTCTCTGTCTCCCCCCCGTTGATCTAAGTTCGCTCCCCGGCGTCTTTCCGCCTCCAACTCCAGATCCCTTACCAGCCTACGCTGCCGCTCCAGCTCTTCGTCTCTCGGATCGGGTCGTCTGTTTTCTATGGCGCCGGACACTGTTTGGTGAGTTCGGCGCGATCCTTCGCTCTGGCCGGACTGCTCTCCATCTTCTCCACGGTGCCCGTCTTCGTGCCTTTTCTGCCTTCGCTCCCGCCAAGTGGATCCTTGCGAGGATCCTGCCGAACCGCTCTCGGCATGACTTCCCGAACGTCTCTCAGACATCACACCTGGTGTGGACCAAGGCTGAGCTACCGCTTAGTAGGAGATTCCCACAGACGGCGCCAATTGTGCGTACCACGAAAGAGCTTATTGGGCCAGACTCTCTCTCTTGGACTCAATTTATTTGTAGCGTGGGCTTTGTTTTTCCTACAATGGGGAGCTCAATACGTTGAGGCCCATTTAGCTCACTTACTTCCCGATCAATCTGTTCTCCCTTCATCCATTTCCTCTCTCTCTGTACCTCTTTCTTCTCTCTCCTCTCCAGCCCCCCACTTTTTCACAGCTCTCTCTTATTTATAGCTTTCACTGGGTGGAGGTGTTATGATTATTCCAATCAATAGTGGAAGAGAGGGTCCAATGTTATCGTTGTTAAGTGGGAATTTGGTAGTTGAGCAGCAAAGTGGCTTGGGAACTTGCTCTTCGTTGCTGTGTTATGCACGGCAACGACTTCATGGGTGTTTTGCCGGCCAATCCGAACGTCACGCTCTCCCGTGAAAAAACACTTATGGCAATACTAATTACTACCCTATGGTCGGTCAACTTACCGACCAAGTGATAATGAAAGGATACTGTGTGCCACGGAGTTCCCGTCAGCAATACCAACCCGTTTGGGAGCCCAATATTGTCCGGCCCGGCCCAGTTTATGAGGGACTGTTCGGGACCGTGTGCTGCGTGGTGATATGTTATGCTTGGGGCCCAATAAAGGATTGGGCCCCGACCGTACAGGGCCTAACCTTTGTAGTTGTAGCCTGGAGTTATAAGGACTGAAACTCTAACATACACAACCGAGGTGGGATAAACATCCTTATATATATATATATATATATTTTTTTTTTTTTTTTTTGAGGAAACATTAATACTTATTAGAACACATAAACATGAAAGTAATATATTCAATTTTTTAAACAGGCTTTAATACATTACATAGCTAGAGTACCGCTACAAAATGGCTTTAATACATTACATAGCTAGAGTACCGCTACAAAATAACCTAACATTTGTAGTAGTAACCTGGAGTTACAAAGACTAAAACTCTAACACACACAACCGATGTAGTGAGTGATAATTAGTAAGTAAAAAAAAATGATATAAGTAGTGGATTCAGATGCAAACTAAAAAGAATTTACTACCTTAGTAGTTTGTGAAAATGTTGTAAAAAAGTTTGTCATTATAGCGTTACTTTTTAAAGGATTAATAATATTATTAAAAGACACAAAATGTAATTTTATAGAACAAATTTACTAAAATTAATACATGTGAATATTCTAATATTAAAAAAATCATTAGGGGTTATTGGGCCTCCCGGTCAAAGCTACCTCCGGGTCCGTTTGAGATCTACTTATTTTGCTGAAACTGAAAACTTATTTGCTAAATGTATTGTAGATAAAGGAAAAAGTTAGCTGAAATAGTATAGTAAGACTCATTAATAGTATCGAAAAGTGCAATAAAATTCATAAATAATAGTAAAAATAATCTAAATAATAAAATAAGTTGACAAAAATAATCTTTATCCTTAAATTTTGTAGGTACACAGACTTTCTCCCGAGAAAACAAATAGCACACTTTACACGAGCATCTAAAATAATAGGAAAATATAAAGTTGTTAACTGAAAAACCAAAAACAAATATAACGTTACTGTCATGTCAGATCAATAATACAGCAAGCAGAGCTGTGTATAACTAAACTGCAAAACTTTATACACTGATATGCGGCATCAATCACACCATATACCCAGTAGTATATTTTTTTTTTCTTTTTATGTTTTGGTTTCTCGTATACACAGTTATTCAGAATATCGATCACTCAGTTCATTCTACATCTAAACAAAAAATTGAGAGTCTGATACCACGGCCAACATGCAGCAACTCTGGGTGGCAAGCTACTAGGAAGCACGGATGGGGCTAGAAGGGTGCCGCACCGGAGTCCGTCGCGGCCCAATGTGGCGTGCAGTCACCAACGTCGTTGTCCGCGTGTCGGTGCCACGTCTGAGTTTTTTTTGTTTTTTTTTTTTTTGTTTTGGGATTTGTGCCAACTTGGCTTCAATTCGCGCCGATCGGTCAGAATCGGGTCGTATCAGCCGAATTAGATCGTATCGGCCGGCGGCTGAAACTGACCGTAAAAGGCCGAAATCGGCCTTGAATCATGCTAAAACAGCCGAAATCAGCTTTGAATGAGGCTCAAACATCCTAAATCTGCCCTTCCTCAAGTTTATTCTGAATATTTGTTGCTTCTTTTGTGTTTTCTTTTTTGTTTTGTGTTTCTTGCATTCTTCTTTCTTTGTTTTGTGAACCAAGGCCATAGTAATGTGTTTTTTAAGAATATTTTATAGTAAAAATATATATAAAATATAAATAAAAATATTTTTAATAATTTTTTAATCGCCGCACTCGCACTTTACTTTTTCGAAAATTACCAAGTCCCACACCCGCACCTGCACTTGCACTTGCACTTGCACCCGAATCTAAAAACGCCCCGTGCTTCATAGGTAAGCTATAGAGGACTCAGAGTGTTGCATATCTGCAGTGTAAGGGATTCTTTTTCTCTAGATTCTTTTCTTAGTAAACCAGAGATATATGTATTAAAGCAGCTGGTTTTTATTTTTTATTTTTTTTAGTATTAGAAAGAGTTCTGATTTACATGAAAGAGGAGTACTGAGTACTACTGATTTACAAAGGATTTGGTTGTGTTTTAACTTTTATGGAAAATTATTCAGTAGCTGCCTTTTCAGCTTTTACATACATTTGTGGACTCATCCTGAATGTAAAAAGAGTATTTTTGCCAAAACTTTTAGGTTTTGGTTTCACATAAAGTTACTTTATTTATTTTACTAATTTATTTTACAAAACACTCTATATAAGTGTTTTATTTTAGCATTTAACACATTAAAAATAATATATTCAGTACTATAAACAATTACTACAACCACAACTACATAAAATATATTAAGTTGTTTTACCATTTGAGCTAGTTGTGCATTGCAGCTCAAGAGCTAAAAAGTTTAGCTATGGCTCTACCAATGCAACCTCATTTTTGTAGTTGGACAAAACTTATATACAGTACTTTAGGTGTTGTTCCTTAAGTTCTCATTTTAAGATTCTGTCATGTAACTATTTAACTTAAAAAATACATTTCCATCCATGAAAAAAAAGTTACGTGGCATAATTTTAAGAGAGGAATCTAAAAAACAGCATCTAAGTACTGTACCTAAGTCTTACTTTTATAATTTATGGTGCTAAAAATAGTATTTAAGCAATTTATCACCGCCGCTACTAATGCTCTAACAGGTCCAAACGTGCTCGATCAAAAAAAAAAAAAACAAAAAAAAAAAAAAAACAGGTCCAAACGTGAAAAAATGGAGCACAGGACTTAAATAGTGTTTTATTTTGGTATAGGGAAAAGCTGATCTAGGAATTCGCAAGGTGTTTGTTTTGGAGAGGCTATGGACTGGGCCAGATACTATTATTACTATTTTTGGGTTTTAATTTCTTAATCAATTTTCAAATCACATTCATAATGTTGAAAAGGGGGTAGGATTATTTACTCGTGTTTTATGCGAATATGGAAAAGGCTGATTTAGGAACTCGCCGCAAAGCTGTTTGTTTTGGAGGCTCAAATGAATTTTAAGAGAGGAGGACTAACTAAAGTACTAAACCAAACCAGTAGCATTTTTTAGGCTCAAATGAATTTTTATGAATCAACTCTTAAATTGTGAATGATTAACACACTAGTACCAACTGTTTTAAGAGCAGGGCAGGAGTTGAAATATATGGATTATAATTTGCAACTGCTTCTGCAACACCCGCACTTGTGCACTTTTAAAATCCCATAACAAAGCCAATTTCTGTCACTTTATGCTGTCCAAATCCCATTTCCTCTTACTCTGCCTTGTAAAATGCGTGCTATTTGAGTTATGTAGGTTCAATTTACATTTTATAAATACACATTCTCATATTTAGAACATTTTTTTAATTAAATATTTAGAACTGCATAGTGTTTAATTAGGTTTACTACATTTTTTGAACAATCAGATGAAGGACCAAAGCTTTTATCTAGAGCATTGAACAAGGGACATGATGTGAACATGTGATCAATTTTGAAGACGTGTCAGATTTAGTGCATAGGACCCTAATCAGACCCCGGCCAAGAGCCTTGTAGTTAAGTAATATGGTTATGAGTTATCAAATTCTCATAAAAACTATTAGTGTTATTAGTTATTTTTGCCATCAACAAGGGAACGATACAAGGTTAGTTTCTTTTGATCTTGACATCATTATTAATATTATGAAATTGTTGTGTACCTAGCTTTATTTTATTATTATTTATCATTTTCCAACTTTAATGTCGCTTATTTGAATACGCTGATATTTAGTTCATTCTTTTTTTCCCCCTCTCTCTACTTATGTGCTAACAATAACATTTTTCTTTTTGGTCATATTCTTAAGTGTCATTTGTTTTGGCATACAACCTTTTTAGAAAATATTTTCCTTATTTAATGAGTTGTTTGGGCACTTGAAAAAGTTGGTCAAAGCAAAACCATTTTTCACTGAGTAGAAAAAATACTCTTGTTAAGGTGTAAAACATTTTCAACCATTTTCAAATTCAAAAGAACATAAACCTAAAAAGAAAATATTGCAAAAATCTTCAGAAAGACCATAGTACCTTCAAAACCTCCAAAACAATATTTAAACCTTCAAAAGGACTAAAATACTTCCGAAATTTAAAAAAAAAAATCAAAATTCCATTGAAAATCTCTTTAAAAAAAAAAATACCCAACAAAACCTCTAAAATTACAAAAATACTCTCTAAAATGTCCAAAATGACCAAAATACACTCTAAACCTCCAAATATGCAAATGCCCCTTAAAACCTTTATAATGACCAAATTACCATTGAAATTTCTTAAATGACAAAAATGCCCTTTTAAAACCTCTAAACTAACCAAAATAACATGAAAACCTCTGAAATGATAGAAATAAAACAAAATGCTAGAACATACATGAATATATAAACCTCTAAAATGATAATTTTTCAGTATTAATATTTTAAAGTGGTGAATTAAATTTATATATATTTATATTTATATAAAAGCAATGTTACACCAGCTCGTAAATTTTTATTGAATTAATATTTCAAAACTCTTACCATTGGTTTACAATTACATTTTCTGTATGTTCTTAAAACTTACATGCCAAATTTCAAGCTAATCAGATATTATTTGATTTATAAACTCATATTTTATGCATGGTTTTAAAATACAAAAAATTTAAACATTATATATAAAAGAAGAGCTTATGCACACCGGAAGATATTAGTAGTATCTTTTTTATGAAATTTTGACAGAACTTATAGGCATTTTGGGGAAAGTTGTTAAAGATTCCCACATTGGTTGAGTGTGGTGAGTTGACCTTCGAGTTAACTTTCATAAAATAAACTACTTTGAGAGAGTTCAGAGCTCATTCTCAACATCTGAATTTATACTGAACAAACTTTCAAATAGATAAAGAAAAAAAAGGGAAAGGTTTTGCTATAATTACTGCATACAAGGGTTTGTGGCAGCAAAAAAAAAAAGGGACGTGTTCAGGGACGCATGTCCCTTTCTTTTTGTTGCCACATACCCCTATATGCAGTAATTGTTGCATACAAGTATGCAGCAAAACCTCTCCCAAGAAAAAAAAAAAATACTAACTTCTTATATTCTATCAATAAAACTAACCATAATTGAAACTAATCAAACTAATTCTAATCCAAACTAATTTATTTGAATAAAAAAAAATATACCTCAATTATTATTTTTTTATACTAGATGATAGTAAATAAGAGCCAAAAACTTATTTTTGCGTTTGCCTTGATTTATTCAGAAATAGTCAGGACATTGAGAGGCAATTTCTTAAGAATGGGGGAAGTGATTCAGTGAAAGAAGCATGGACATCAAAGACAATTCTTGATCCAAGGAAGGCGTTCCTTAAAAGGTGGAATGTAGGATTTGTATTGTCGTGCGTGATTGCAGTATCATTGGATCCTCTGTTCTTTTATCTTCCTGTGATCAATGAAGAAAAGAAGTGCATTCGGTTAGACAAGAAGTTGTGGATCATAGCTATCATTTTGCGATCCTTCTTCAATATCATTTTCCTACTGCATATCATATTGCAATTTCGCAATGGTTTTATAGACAAGAAGCTTCTGAAAAGTGGGAAATCTGAGTTGAATACAGATGCTTGGAAAATAGCTCAGAAATATTTATGGCCGTGGTTCTTATTCGACATTATAACCATTCTTCCCATCCCCTAGGTAGGGGAGACCTTTGCTAACTGTTGTTCACTTGTTTGGTTTGATAAATGTTGCTTACATTTTTTTTTTTTAATATTTTAAAATTTTAAAAATAATATATATGTGTATGTGTTAGCTAATCCATTATTGTGGCTTGCAGCCCCTACCAAAGAAAGAACCCTTATGTGTAACAAATCCTTAAGTGTTACTAGAATATAAATTTTAAATAAAAATAATAATCAAACTACTCTGTTTTGGGGCTTTTTTATATATTTTTTAAAAAATATATATAAATGACAATGTATTCGTCGCATTGATTGTTTATTGTTTAGGACCTTAAAAATTTGGGACTTTGTGCATGCTGTTGTCGAAATTTTTTTGGCAATACACTAGAAGAAAAATGGATATAATATAGAACATAATACAAAGAGGCTTAAAAATTTGGGACTTTGTGCATGCTGTTGTCTGGCTTTGTCTAAACTATTCAGTTGTGTTTTTTAAAAGAAATTTTTGAGGCTTGAATCCGACTGAGCTTTGACCATTGAAGTTTTTGCAGGCTTCGGACCTTGATTCCAATAGAGTTTCGAGACTTTTGAATATTTTCCTAGGAGACTGAGGAGAACTTCTATTTATTGGATTATTGAGGAGTTTAATGACACATAATGCTCTCATTTGATAAAATAAGTCATAGTTTAAATTGAGAGATTTTATTTCTTGTTCTTCGAGAAACACATGACATAATTTGATTATTTAAAGTATGCGTTTGGATACCGCTTATTTTACTGAAACTAAAAACTGAAAACTGAAAATAATAAAAAAAAATTTTTTTTTTGTTTGCTACAGTGTTATACACTGTTCATTGGCCTAAAATCATTGTTCATGACTAATGAACAATACACAACGCGCTGGACATGAATAAAAAAAAAAAAAAAAACACAGCAAACGCTTAACCAAAAACGCTAGATCCAAAATTTAATTAAATAGTATTTAATTAAACTGCTTATGTCATTATCAGTACGAATCAACGTGTGATTGACTCTCAAAAATTCTTTTCAACTTTTATTCAAGGACACTTGGCAAATCTCCATTTGTCATTGAACAATGATAGTGAGACCCATTGCGTAGGACATGACATTTTGTAATTGGCCATTTTGAACATACCACATGGACTTGGTAATATAGCGCGGAAATATGCAATTGGTTGAAAATTCCACTATATAGGGAAGAAGGAAAAAAACAAATATAAGTTTTTTTTTTTACTCGTGCCTTAATATTAAATCATGGATTTATCCAGGTTTTATTATAAATTTAATTCAAATTTCATATTTTACAGCTAAACTTGGTATATTTCATACTCAATAAATTTTATTGTAATAATTACTAAATTATATAAAAAGAGAATGGGTTGGCTAAGCATGAACAAATGTTGCTTAAAATCTGCAATTCTTTTAAGCCAATGTTCTGCAAGACTACAACAAGACTGCTGCTATAATACATTGTTGGGGAGGGAGAGCCAACTGATGCGGTATTCTTGATTACTGACGGCATTGCACGGAGCTATCCAAGCAGTAATAATGTTGAAGGAAGACAAGCTAAGCGTCTTGAAAAAAGTTAGTTCTTTGGAGAAGAATTTCTTCTATTCTAGGTTTTCAAATGGACCTTCCAAACAAAAGTGGAAGCCTTTCTTCTATTCTAGGTTTTCACAATGTTAGGACATATGTGTTTCATTTGTTAAGAACATATGTCATTATTTTGTGTAATTGGCTAATCCTTTCACAAAATGCACTTTACTTGTATTTGGATAGATCTAGATGTTTTTAATGCTTCAAGAAACAAGGTTTCAAGATCAAGTGTTAAAACCATTCAAGTCTGTCCAAGAAACAAGCTGAATAGTGCAAGTTCATTAAAGCTTGACAGCTGCATCTATCGAGCTTCAGTAAGCTGTTTCAGCCTCATGTGCTCGACACCTTCTCGACACCTTCTATTTGTCGAGGTTTATGAATTTCGAAATCTTGATCTGATTTTCTTGGGATCCGTGAATATGTCTTTGGGTATTCTTTTCTTCTAACCCTAGACATATAAAAGAATTATTTTAAGGACCGTCAAAGAGTTCACAAGTTGCACAAGCATTGTGCAAAGTCTGTTTAAGCAAATTGTGATCGGAGACAAAGATTTGCCCTAATTCATCTCTTGTGAAGAAGTTGCTGTGTATTTGCACCGTAGGGTTTTGTGATCAAACATCTTCTTGATTTTCATCGTCTAGATGAACTGAAGAACTTTGCAGCCAACAAACTTCTCTAGTTGGTGATTGAAGTCGCGTACTGGGATCCGCGCAATTGGTTGTCACATACTTGGGAGCCGTGCATCAAAAGGAAAAATTGTCACTACAGAACAAGTCTAATTGGATATTGGGGTAAGGGTTCAACTGTAGGTTGGTATAAGGTACTGAGATTCCTTTACTTGTAACTGAGATTCCTTTACTTGTAACTGCTTGTTGTGATAATAGTGAAGTTTTGGGAGTGGTGACCTTAAAATCACTTGGTGGGGTTTTTGCCGTATAGGTTTTCCCCTTTGTAAACAAATTGCCGTGTCTTTTATTTTCCGCTACATATTTAGTTAATTGGTGATTTGTTTGTGTTATCACGCATTTGCATGTGTATATAATCTTTTTTTTTTTTAAGATTTAGAATAAGAGGTTTTAGTTTGATATCTGTTTACACTTCTAATCATATAATAAACATGGATTTAGTATATGATTAGAAATGTAAACAGATATCAAACTAAAACCTCTTATTCTAAATCTCAAAAAAAAAAAAAGATTATATATATATATAGATGTCAAGTTTTATATATATATATATATATATATATATTTATAAGAAAAAAATACAAAGATAGAAAAATAAAGAAACAAAATTTTTAATTCAAGAGAAAAATGTACAAAAAACCAATATAAGTTGATTTATGTAATTACTAAAAATTATTGCATGAAAATTATAGATGGAATTTTTAAAATGAAAAAAAAATTACAGTACAAATTGTTCATTTATAGAAAACATAGCAAATATTTTATTTCTGAAATGGTTGGCAAATATTACATACTATATATGCTATCTCCTCTGCTTGAACCCACATCCTCCCCTCTCCCCAAGAACTACCAACTAGGTGGTGGTAACATAGCAAATAAATACAATATAATTTTTTTTGCTTTTTGAGAAAAGTTAAGAATAAATACAAGTACAATACAATATAATCAACGTGCTGTCTATGTATAGTTTTTTAACATGAAAAATACGAGTATTAACATAAGCAGTATTTTATATATTGTCCATATTAGACTTAATTGTGACACATATAATATGTATATGTGTTATGCTTTTAGGGGAAAATGGGTATTTATCCCTAATTTTAAAACTATGTAGTAAAATGCTTATATTTTGAGACTATTTAGCAACATGC
This sequence comes from Lithocarpus polystachyus, assembly GCA_033629205.1. Lineage (NCBI taxonomy): Eukaryota > Viridiplantae > Streptophyta > Magnoliopsida > Fagales > Fagaceae > Lithocarpus > Lithocarpus polystachyus. Next base: position 10,936,455 of record CM066172.1, on the reverse strand, counting down.
CTCTGTTTTCGACAAAATTTAGTGTTATGTAAAACTCGATATCCTCAAAATCGAGTTCTATGTGTATTTTTAAGTAGAACTCGACATTAGCAATGTTGAGTTCCATTTAAATTTTCATAAAAATTCAAGTGGCAAAATATATATAGAACTTGACATTAGCAATGTCTAGTTACACCTGTAACTCGATTTTGTTAAAATCGAGTTTAAAAAACAAGAGCATTTTGCTAAATAGTTTCAAAATAGGGGCAATTTGCTACATAGTTTTCAAAATAGGGGTAAATACACATTTTTGTATACTAAATTTAGGGCCAAAATGGGTATTTATCCCTAATTTGAAAACTGTGTAGCAAATTGCTTTTGTTTTGAAACTATTTTGCAAAATGCCCCTATTTTGGAATTCGATTTTAACAAAATCGAGTTTTGTGTAAAACTCAATATCTCCAAAATGTTCTATGTATATTTTTAAGTAGAAATCAACATTACTAATGTCGAGTTCCACCTGTAACTCGATTTTGTTAAAATCGAGTTTCAAAAACATGGACATTTTACTATATAGTTTCAATACAGAGATATTTTGCTACATAGTTTTCAAATTAGGGATATATGGCCTGCTTTTAGACAATGTGTAAAAATCTGTATGCATGTGTGTGTATAATCATATACATATGTCAGATTTTATCTTTCTAAAGACAAATTTTGACCTCACCACTATTCCATAATATAATCTCCACTAATAACTCTACATTACTATACTGATATGGGAAGTAGTATTTTGCCTGTTGTTAGTGAGAATCTACTGTTTTAAAAGGGTGTAACTTTAGTCAAGTTAGCATATAGCCTCTTTTAATGTTCCATTAGAGCATCCGCACTGGGCATTGCAAATGCCAAATGTAAGGTGAGTTTGGCATTTTAAGCCCAAAAGACCTCAGCATTTGGGATTGTAAAAATGAACTATTGTAAAAAAATTTGGAATTGTGCTACAGTACAATTCTACCTTTAGAATTGTACTGTAGTACAATTTTAAACTTAAATAATAATAATAATATTTAATACTCTCTCTCCTTCTTTTTAAACCGCGAAATTTCTCTCTCTTCTCTCATTATTTCTTTTCTCTCTCTTTCTTCTCTCTTTCTCATCTGCTCTCTGCTCTCTTCAAACCCAAGACCCCGTGCTCTCTCCGATGACCCTCTTCCTCTCTCTCTCTCATCTAGTGGTTGTGGGTTTCTCAATCTCTCTCTCTAGTGGTGGTGAAATTGTGACTGACGTGGGCGTGGGTCAGTGTGGGTTTTGAAGACAGTGGGTCGTGGGTTTTGACAACGGTGGAGATCGGCATGAGTTTTGACGAGATCGGCGTGGGTGTTGACAACGGTGGAGATTAGCATGTTGGAGATCAGTGGGAGGCGAGATTGGCGTGGCGAAAATCGGTGGGTGGCGAGATTGGCGTGGCAGAGATCGGTGGAGCTGTGGTGACTGTGGCGTTGTGGTGGCTATGGAGTTGTGATCGGCGTGGGTGTTAATGTTTTTTTTTTTTTTTTCTTGGGTTTGCTAATATATGTGATTGGCGTTGTGGTGGCTGTGACGTTGTGATCAGCGTGGATGTTAATGGTTTTTTTTTTTTTTTTTTCTGTTTTGCCGATCTTGATTGATATGGATGATGGAGGAGGAGTCCGAAAGAAGGTGAAAAGTAAAGTAATGGAGGATTCTAGAAGGTACACGCATGTGAAGGAGAAAATTGGGAAAAAAACAAAAAAAGGAAAAATATATTTTATTGTGAAGATATATTATTTTAATGAGTAGAATAAAAGAAAAAAATTGAGATGTTGGATGTATTAAAAAATGATATTGTATAATTGATAAAATGACTTTTTGATATGGTAAAATAGGATAAAATAATATCCTCTGATGCGAATACTCTTATCGGTTAAAGTTATAACTACCCATAAAATTACACCCTTTAGAACAGTAGATTCTCACTCACTTGACCAACAAGGTTGTGAAACCTGACTATCGTACATACATTAAGTGGTGACTAGCCAACAATGTTGTTTTATTCATTTAGTAACTTTACTAACTATCGTACATACATTAATTTACGGTAGATGACAACATTGATTAGACATAATTATAATATTAGGTCATTTAGCCAATAGCTTGAATTATTAATAATTACGAAGTGTACTTATTTTTTCATTTTTATCAAATGCTTTGTTAGGAAATTGCAAACTTGAATTTTTTTTTATTCAATAAGTTTTTGTGATAATTTTTCTATTTTATAATTATTAATGTAATAAATTGTGACTTGTTGTGTATATTGAAAACTATGTCAAGAATGAGTTTATTTGAAGGTGATAATGCTTTAAAATACAACTTATCATCTTAATAAATTGTGAAAAAAAAAAAATATGTTTTTAAGATTGTTAACTTTTGTTAAGAGTTTTGTAGTTCATCAATTGACACCTTCTTAATATTTTTGATAGAAGCATCTAGTTTCAAGTCTCTTCTCTCCTAATTATTGAATTATATAAACAAAATTTAAAACAAGAAAAAAAAAAAAGATTGGCGACTTTTATTTCTCCCATTTGTTATACGTAAGTAGTTGGACTGCGGAGTCTTCTTGAAGGAGTCTTTCTTCCTGGCCTATCCCTATGAGAGGTGGATATGACTCTACGAAGGACCTAATAAGTAATAACAAATTGAATTCTTATCCGTTGAGGGCCTTATAATTTCTTAGGGGAAAAAAAGGAATTCTTATGTGTGCATAATTTCATACTCATACTTTTAGAGTTTTCAGAGATTGTTGTGAGTTTTTAAATTAACTTTTGGAGGGTTTTCGGCTGGTATTTGCATCAATGCATTTTGTAGGTATTTTGCTCTTCAAGTTTTCTAACACTGCGAGTTTGGACAATTCTCTTATTGATGATCCTGAGCATCATTACTCATAACTAAATAACTTAAAACTTCAGTTATTTTCATCTATTTGTCTTATGTATTTCATTGTGTATTTCATTGTGTATTTTTATTGTTTTATCAAGTTTGTGATGGGTGTCTCTATGCATTGAGCACTATGACATTGTTAAGTTTACTAAATAGAATTCCACATATAGATTTAATTTTATTTTGGGTTTTTTTTTTCCTTTTTTATTTAGCAATTATAATTAGTCTTCTTTTAGAATATAATGGGACATACAATGAGATAATAAACATAATTTTTATTTGAGTTTTAGATTATGAGCAAGTTAACTGCAATATTTAACTTTTTTACAAAAAAAAATCTTAAACTATTTAGAAGAATTTTTTTTATATGGGTAACTTTTATTGATTTATTGATTATGATCTTTTAATGAATTGCTTTTAAGTTAATATATTAAAAAAAAAATCCTTTGATATTTGGTATAGAATCAATTATAGATGATTTTTGAGATGTAAAGAAAGTTAAATTTCATTTTAATAGATATTTACATTGCAAGTATCAAGAAACATTTATTTTGTATTTTTTATTTGATAATATTTTTTGAAGTGAAAGATTTTATTGTATACTAGTATGCGATAATTGCTAAATAATAAGTTATGTAGCAGCAAAAAAAAAAAGAAAAAAAAAAGTAACATATGTTCAAAGATCAGATGCAATTTACATGACCAAATAAATCCTTAAACGCTATACATTCCTATTGTTAATACTAAAATTGAAAATTTACACGTTGCCTCTCTCCATTAAAATCCCACCCCTTTCCACCCATCCCTTTCCACCCATATGTTGTTGGCTGGTGAAAAAGACAAACATAGGAAGACCTGAGGGATTGACCAGTGTGAATGGTTCATTTCACTCATCAATTAAGATCATGATGACAGGTCTTACTCTTATTATTAATTACTTGCATGTACTTCTGCACCTCCGCATGCTGTTACTCTCACATCAGAGTCTGCGACAATCTTTCACATGGCATAAATGGACAAAACAAAACAGCTTTAAACAGACGGCATTTTTGGTCCTACATCTTGGATCACACCTCGCAGTTAATTTGGTCACGAAAAGTTTTACCAAAAATAAAAAAATCATGAAGATATAAATTTGGTTATTATTATTTTGAATTTATAATTAATTTGGTCCTTACTATTAATTTATTAATTCAAAAATAATAAAATAGAAAATATATATTTACATGATAGGGTGTACAATTGCTAACACAGTTGACGTAATAACAATAATAATAATAAACTTATTGAAAAATATTGCAAAGTGTACTTTTTTTTCATTTTTTTACCATTGTTTTTTTTTTTAAAGAAGTACCTAACTTAGATTTTTTTTTTAATTCAAAAAGTATAAAAATTTTCATAATTATTAATATGATATATGGTGATTAGCCTATAAAAAAAATTGTGTCAATAATAAATTCTTTTAAAAGTAATTTTGCTAAAATCATAATTCTCGGCTTGATAAATTTTGGAAAATATTATATGTCCTCTTTAAGTTTTAACATGCTTGATTTTCATTTCCACCCTATATTCCACATTACCATGTTTAGTTAGCCGATTTTACTTTGTAATAAAGGAGATTCTAAAAATAAATAAATAAAAACTTAGGAATAAATGAGACATGTCCTTTTGGGGTCCTACCCCTTGGCCCATCCCTTTTGACGAGGGGGAGTCTCCACGGTAGAGACCTGACAATTTCTCAGAACAAATTGAATTCTCATCGGTTGAGGGCCTAATAATTTCTTAGAAAAAAAATGAGTTCTTATTGGGTTGGTGAAGAAGACAATATTCTTAAAGAGAGACTAGGCCATTGTCCATGGTTCATACTACACACACTGCTAAGTGTTTTTGGGTCTGAAGCAGATTGAAGATGGCCAGGTCTCCAAGGTTCTTTTTGTTCCTGTTTTAGTTATTGCAATTAATCTTCTTTTATTAAAACAAACGGAGAATTGTTATGATCTCACAAATTTAGTCCAATACATCAAATATTTGGATTTCAATAAATTCAATTGATAAAGTATTTTATTTATACAATTAAAAAAAAAATTAGTTAGCCTCAAATGTTATAAGCAAATAGAAAAATTATTGAAAAATACTAAGTTGACAACTGTTAGGTTCTAAGATTTTAGAAACTAATGTATTAGAACTTCAATTTGTATATGTTGGCAAACCATGATCAAAACATTTAGTCTAGTTTTATGCTACACAAAATGTGATTATGTGTAAAGTTGGAATCGAGTAATTGCAAGAAATTACTATTCAATTTCTGCAAGGCTCGATCGATCAAAAATTAGACTCGATCGATCGGAGCTCGTGCTGATTGTTTTTCTGCAGAATTTTCCAACTAAGCTCAAGCCCATATGACGTGTAGGGTTTTATGTTTTGGTTCAAGTTTAAAAGGAAAAACCCTAGCCACATTTTAGATGTCATTGATATGATGTATCTGTGAATCTCTTGTGAGATCTAGAGGTGTTTACCTTCATACATACTTAGGGTTATCAAGATCAAGATTGATGTTGAGAGCTTGGTGATCTCTTTAGTTGCTGTTTCAAGACCTTAAAGAAAAACATAAATGGGAGTACTTGTGGTTGCTGCGGATCAAAGAAAGAAGTAGTTTGTGAACTCGGAGCTATCACGTGGTCGTGGTAGTAAGTTTTCTACTCGATGTAGCAATAGGATGTTAGTAGTCTAAGTCGCTATGGTAAAGCTTCAATTCTTTCTTAGTAGATCTGTTTTACCTTGAGGATAGTTAGGTTAATGTTGGAAAAATATATGTTTGTATCGCATACAAAACATATGCAGCAAAAAATTAATGGATCTACTTCATTCGCAATTGATAACATGTACTATGTAAGTTTCAGAATTGAAGAACAAAAAAGTGTACCTTAGTGCGGTGAAATTCAAAACAAAAAATTAGAAGCATTTGGGAACACTTTTAATCTTCACTCAAATTTTACTTAATACCCAAGAAGTGTGGTCTCTTAATCAGTTTCTAAGGAGAGAATAAGAGAGTGTCAAAACATTCACATACAAACTATTTCATTCCTTATATGATCTTAATGAAAACCTTTTTGAAAAGACTTATGAAATTCTGTATGTTTCTCTCCTTATATATAACTGATTATCTAATTGGGCTAGCCTTTTGGGCCATTCCAATTGGGTTTTAGTATGTGGCTTGGAGTGGGACCAAGAGGGAACAAATAAGACTCTAACTCCAATGGGTTTTGGGATTTTCTGTCAACTCTTAACAAGTCTAAAGTTACCATTAATTATATTCAATACCACTATATGAATATAATTGCACTCTAGGCCTTATTAATAAATTATATCCCAAGACTTTATTATACATGCAACTCATTCATTAGAATATTCGTAGTAATACAAAGTTATGTATGTAGATTGCCACTTTGAAAATTACTACATCTTAATTCTTGAATATCCGGTTTAATCCTTTATGTTATTCATCATATATTTATGAAATCCAATTCCATAAATTTGTACTTTAGTAACTCCTTACTAAAGTGGTTGGACTCAACACTCTGAATAACCAAACCCATTAAACTTATCTTAAGGGAATATTTTATATCTCCGTTAAAAGATTATAAATTCCATCTTGAGAATATATGTTTCATCAATACTAAATGCGACTGTCCAACATACTGAGGTTTTGATTGTAACTTATAGATCTCACTCCTGATATATCCAAGCAACTTACACCTCATGATCAGATCCATTATTCTCTCAAGATTTAAAGTTGATGTAAATAGAAGTCGTAAGATTTATTATTCATTTGACAATCATCAGAAGAATAATAAATCTCACAGCGGTCCAGTTCAATATGTCTTAACTCTTAAAACATATCAACATATAAACTAGAAGTATCCACTTTCATGATCAAGACAAATCATCTTAGTTGATATTTTATAGTCTTCGCAGATAAACTGTCAAATTTCATCACCAACTACAAACTAAAATTCTGAGTTTACAAAGAACTTATGATTTATATCTTCTGTAACTTTTCACATAAATCACATATTATGTATCTCATGAACTAAGATAGTGTCCTATTAGTTCATTTATAGATAGTCTCATATAATTAAACAATTTAATTATTTATGACATGCCAATAAATTGGATTTTAGGGCATAAACCTCAATAGTTAAATCATCCCCAGGTTTTTTACCGGTTTGGTTTTCCTGGGTTATCATATCGTTGTGTTCTTTATTTTGCCGCTGCTTTACATGTTATGATTGTTATTGTGTTAACCTAGATCTGAATAATTTATCTAAGTACTCACTTGGCTAAATAACTAGGTTAAACAACTTGTGTTATAAGAGGTCTAAAAACCTACAAATGGTATCAAAGCAGGTTAGCTCCAATATTTAGATCTTTTGACCTAAGAGTTAATCCTTGACCTTTGTTATCATGGAACACGATCACTCTCTTGTGATCCCACCTTACTTTAATGGGAATAACTATACCTGCTGGAAAGTAAGGATGAAAGCATTCATGAAATCTATTGATGAGAGAGTTTGGAATTCTGTTGAATACTGATGGGAAAAGCCGACTACCACTATAAGCGAGTGGCAAACTTTTCAGAAAGAAGCAGCCGCTCTTAATAGCAAAGCCATGAATGCTATTTTTGATGCTGTTTCAATTGAGGAATTCAAGAGGATCTTAAATGTTGAGGTTGTTTCATGTAATATTCTTTAAACCATGCATGAAGGCACAAAGGTAGTTAAGATTAACAAACTGTAGCAATTAACAACTAGATTTGAAAGCATTAGGATGTTGGATGATGAAAGTTTTGATGAATTCTATGCTAAGCTTCATGATTTTGTTAATCTTACTAAACCTAGGAATTTTATGATCAATCTAAGATTGTTAGGAAGATTCTTAGATCATTGACTGAGGATTTTAGACCCAAAGCAACTGCCATTACTGAGAGCAAGGATGTGGACTCCATCCCCGTTGATGAACTTGTAGGATCCCTCCAATCCTATGAGTTTGACCTACCTAAGACAAAAAATTCCAAATAAATGGCTCTTAAGTTAGTTGATGATGTTGATGGTAATGGATTTGATGATGAACTCTCTTCTACAGAGATCGCATATCTTGCCAAGAACTTTAGAAACTTTCTTAGGAACAGTAACAAAAGGGCAAAAGGTAAAAACAATGCTAAACCTAGGAATTTTAAGAGGAATGAACCCACTAAAGTAAACAATACTGATAAATCTAAAGAGAAAGTAGGTCAAACCTCTAATAATTTCATAGGCCAACAATGTTTTGGTTGTCAAGGGTATGGTCATGTGAAATCAGAATGTCCTACATTTTTTAGATCAAAGGGTAAAGCTATGGCTATAATCCTTAGTGATGATGAAGTTTCTGATCACGAGTCTGGTAATGATGAAGATGGAAACTTCATTGCTTTCACAGTTACTGCTGTAGTTGATGAAAGTGTTGTGGTTGATGAGAACCCTTGTGATGGGGAACTCTATGAATGTGTTGATTTGCAAGAAGCTTATAATAAGTTTTGCAAGATTGCAGCAAAGGATGCTATGAATGTTGACTTAGGTCTAAAGAAAATCAATTCTCTTGAGCTTGATAAGAAAAATTTATTGTTGAAATTATTTGATGCTAATGAATTGATTGATAATGTGAAGACTGAAAACTTGTTGTTGCTTGATAAGGTTAAGAACTTGGAACTAGAATTATATGTTGCTAGAGAACAAACAAATAGGTCTACTAGTTCTAAACTTGATCACATGTTGAGTATTCAGAAGTCTCCCTTAGACAAAACTGGTCTAGGTTTTGAAGATAGCATCTTTGTGTCTAAAACTCATTCCACAAACTTTGTTTCTTCTTCTGAGCCCCCCGTGAGTGAGATTGTCAAACCAGTAGAAGTTACACCTCCTAGGAAGATTAGAGTTGATCTCAAAGAGTCTAAGCCTAAGACTTCTAACCCTCCTAAGGACAAGTTGCATGATAGACTTGTGTGGGTTTGCCATTTTTGTGGAAAGACTGGACATATTTGTCCAAATCGTTTCAAGTTGCAAGCTGCAAGCTGTAAAGTGATTAAATAAACTAAAAATACCTGTGCCTCAAGCACAAGATCCGATGGTACTTATTGGTGAGTTGATAAAGGCTTTAAACCTTTATTCCAATCTTGGAGTTACTCATCATTCTAATACGAATAATAACTCCAATGCAAGAGTTGCATCTAAAAAGTTTTGGATGCAAAAGGCTCAATCTAATTGAGTCTTTCTAATATGATCCTTGTATTTCATCTCTCTATTCTTTGTGATCATTCTTCTTTTGTTGTTTTGGTTTCTTTGCGTTTAGGATTTGAATTGCATAACATTCATGTATTTCATAATAGGTTGTTTTTGTTTTTTCCTTATAAAAAAAATAAATAAATAAAAGGAAAAGGAAGGAAAAATGTGTTTTGCATTATTTTTCTTGGATTTGTAATCAAAGCTGGCCATATTATCTTTACATAACATGTTTATGTACCTTGTTTAGTTTGGATGAGCTTATTTTACTGCACTTTACTAGTTTTTAGCTTTGTAGTGCATGTTGTGCGGGAGTTGTTTATAGTTTTTAACCACTTGATCTTGATCTTGAAGTCACATGTTTTTTATTGTTGGACTTGAACTTAATGAGAAAGGCATAAATAACCATCTCACCACTGTTTACTTGCCAATCATGAATACCTTTATGCATATCATAAGATTTTGTGCTCGAGAAAGTGTAGCACATGCACAAAAAGAACATAAGGTGTAGCCTTGGATTTATACTAAAATTGGTGTGTACATTATTGGGCAATAATAAATTCAAAATCAAATAAAATTGGTGTGTACATTATCTTGACTATTCTAATAATTTCCAAATCAAATAAAATTGGTGTGTACATTATGAGACAAATCAATAAACTTACATGATTGCAAACTTGTTTTCTAGACGATGCGAGAGTTCTATGATGTAACTCTTTAGGTGATAGTTTCTTTCAAACTTATGTGATGAATTTTGTGGAAATTGTGATTGATCACTATTTACTTATCACCTCACATGTATCTCATGCTATTGGTAGTAGCACACACTACACAAGTTATTCTTTGCTAAACTTAGTACACGATATTGTGTGTGATCTTGTTGTGGCCATCCAAGATTAAAGCTCCTTGATTTTGATGCAAAATGTATTTTAATATTTGAGCTTTAAGGAAAAATTGATTGAAAGTTTTGTTTTTGGAAGATCTGGGTTGATTTCATGTGTGTTTGAAAAACGTTTCATCTCATACTCATATATTTTATTTATAAAACAATGTGCTTTGAGGAGTTTCTACATTAAAATGTTTTGTTTTACAAAAATCAGTTTTTTCTAGATTTTCAATCAATCGAACTTGTTTCTTGACAGGTCGAAAATTGTTCAGTGAGTTTTTTAAAAAGATTTTTCTCTCACGTGTTCATCATACTGTTCATACTTTTTCAAAAGCTTTTTGACTTCTCTTCTTCGACAGATCCACTTCAAATCAATTTTTGTCTTCCTAATTTTTCTCAAGGTTTTTGTCTTCAAGTGCCGGTAAGACCTTACTAACCCTTCTTTTTCATTTTATTCACATTTTTCATGTATTTTTCATGCATTTTAGGTGAAATTTTCGAATATATAGATTTTTGGGGTTTTTGATTTTTGAATTGGGTTCTTTCAAAATTGATCAGTGGGTTTTTGTTCTTTGATGTTGTAAACAAGTTTCCCATGCATTAATTTGATAAATTTGGTGATTTGAGAACAATTTAAATTTCTAGGGCTTGAAACTACATGAAATTGGGGATTTTGTTCAATTGGGCTGTAATTGGTAAAATTGACTTGTGTAATTGATTGATTAATTCATTATATGATGTTTCCTAACTAGTATGATGGTTAATTGCTCAATTTGGGTTACTTTTTGAAATTGGGTTTTTCAAAATTTGGGGTTTTTGTTCTAAACCTCTAAGTTCAAGTCAATTGTTGATTTATAAAGTAAAATTGAACTATTTTCAATGCATTAGAGCATGCATCATTTGTTCATTCATGTCATGCATCATATTAATTGTTATTTTCTATATTTTGTCGCTCTTACTCTCTCTAATGCAGTCTGCCTTTGGTTTTCTTTGTTTTCTTTCTTTGGTTTCTATTTCTATCTATCCTTTCAAACCCTTAGCAACGTGGGTAGGAAGACTAGAGCCAATAAGAAAACCACCTCCACCTTTACCCCATCCTTCAATAGTGAGAGGTTTAAGTTTGAGAAAAACCAAGAAATCTATGAGAAGCTGAACATACTTAAGTCTGTTTGGGCTGAGAGAAAGGTGATTTTAGATGAGTTAGATTCGTAGATTAGGAGGAACTTTGAGCATAGGAGTCGGTCACCTTTGATGGATATTTCTCATCCTCCTCCGGCTGCCTTAATAAGTGAGTTCTACTCGAACCTCTCTGTCCACTCCGATGGTTCTAACACTCACTATGTGATGAGTTGAATAAGGGGTGACGAGTATACCATTACTCTTTCAATAGTGGCCTCTGCTCTTGGGGTACCTTTGGTACGACAGCTAGTCTACCCTTATAATGAGACCCCTCCTCTTGATGACATTATGTCATATCTCACCGGTACTTCCATTTAGTGGGGTACTGATCCTCGTATCACCTCCCAATAGCTTACAGAGATCCATTATTTATTTTTTTTGGATTTCTTGTCATTCTATTTGGCCCATCTCTCACTTGCACACCATTCCTATTGAGAGATATGCATTTTTGTATGCCATTGTGACTGATGCTCCTATGTGTTTTCCGTTTCTTTTCATTTGTTCTTTAGTTGAGGTTCATCAAAGTAGCTCTACGTCACATGGTCTTTTCTTTCCTATTTTTATACATCGGATTTTGTTACATTTAGGATTAGATGAGTTTCCTACTTCTGAGCCTGTACATATTATAGCTCTTATAGGTTCCACCTTCCTTAAGCAGAGAGCAACTCAGATGAAAGCTAACTCTAAACGCCCTAGAGTAGAGTCTTCTATAGGTGTTGCATCTCAGCCTCCTTCTGCTGAGGCTTATGTTGATCTCACAGCTGCTGTTGATCCTCCACCTTCAACTTTGGATGATTCATCCATTCGGAGTATGTTGGATACTGTCATAACTGTTCAGGCGGCGCATGGACAGCTTTTGGTGACTGTGCTCACGGAGCTTCAGGCTTTGCATGCGGAGTTGGCGAGTGTTCGACGGTCTACTCCCCCACCTCCTTTTAATGATGCGCCTTGATTGCTCTTTGGCAATTCGTCACAAAAAAAGGGAGTATATTGATGGAGATAGGGGGAGTTTTTTTTTTTTTTTTGAGTTTTTTGGAGCTTTAGATTGTATCTATGTGCTTCATGTTGTACTTATATTTTTCAGCTCATGATGTGTTTATCTTGATGTATTTACTTTTATGGGTTGTATATGTTAGAGGGAGATACTTTTATATTTTTATTTCTATTACTATTTCTTATTTCACTTGTGCTACATTGATTATTGATTTATATTATGAGGTTATTCATGATATGTCTTTTATTTTCTGTTTTGTGAAATCAATAATTTATTTTGTTTTACTTGTATTTTCCACACATGTGTTTATGTGTTTGTTGAGTGTTTCAAGAATATACAAATTTATTCAGTCGTGCCGTTGTCTACACTGGCAACTGATAGATAGTAGTTTAGGTTGATTTGTTTATTGGGCCGTTTTGTAACTTTGAGCATTTTTGTTTTTGGTATGTGTTTTGTCACGGATTGCTAACGGGAGAGTTTGTTAGGTTCTAAGACTTTAGCAATTAATGTATTAGAACTTCAGTATGTATATGTTGGCAAACCATGATCAAAACATTTAGTCTAGTTTATGCAGCTCAAAGAGTGGTTATGTGTAAAGTTAGAATCGAGTAATTGCAGGAAATTACTATTTAATTTTTGCAAGGCTCGATTGATCGAAAATTAGACTCGATCAATCAAAGCTCGTGCAGATTTTTTTTTTCTGCAGAATTTTACAACTAAGCCTAAGCCCATACGACGTGTAGGGTTTTATGTTTTGGTTCAAGTATAAAAGGAAAAATCCTAGCCACGTTTTAGGTGTCGTTGATATGCTGTGTGTGTGAATCTCTTGTGAGATTTAGAGGTGTTTACCTTCATACATACTTAGGTTTATCAAGATCAAGATTGATGTCGAGAGCTTGGTGATCTCTTTAGTTGCTGTTTCAAGAGTTTAAAGAAAACAGAAGTGGAAGTACTTGTGGTTGCTATGGATCAAGGAAAGAAGTAGTCCGTGGACTTAGAGCTGTTACATGGTCGTGGTAGTAAGTTTTCTACTCGAGGTAGCAATAGGATGTTAGTGGTCTAAGTCGCTATTGTAAAACTTCAATTCTTTCATAGTGGATCTGTTTTACCTTGAGGATAACTAGGTTAAATCCTCCCTAGGATTTTTACCAATTTGGTTTTCCTGGGTTATCATATCGTTGTGTTCTTTATTTTTCTGTTGCTTTACATGTTATGATTGTTATTGTGTTAACCTAGATCTGAATAATTAATCTAAGTAATCACTTGCCCAAATAACTAGGTTAAACAACTTGTGTTTTAAGGGATCTAAAAATGTATAACATCTTCATATTATTTTCACAATAAAATTTTAATGAGAACTATGTGCATTGTGTGAGTGAGACGTAGCTATCTCATAAAAGACAAAAAAAATATACTCAAAGATTCTGAACTTATCTTGTCGGTGGCTGAAAAAATGACAATATTAAAAGACTTGAGGGATTGACCATTGTGAATGGCTCTCACACTTCACACACTATTTAAGAGCAAGCCAGGAATTGCTCATGCTTATTACTTGCATCTACTTTACCTCTGCGAACTCTTAGAGCATCCACAACCCAAAATCCTATCCTATCTTATTTTTCCATGACAAAAAGCTATTTTTATCAATTATATCATACCATTTTACAACACACTAAACATCCCAACTTTTATATTCCTATCCAACACATTAAAATAATATATCTACACAATAGAATATGTATATATCCCAAAACAATATCTCTCTCTCTCTCTCTCTCTCTCTCTCTCTTCCTCCCCTCTCTCCCTCTCTTCCTCCCTTCTCTCTCACCACCGTGAACAAATCCAAAACCCAACACAACCACTATCCAAACCCAACAACCCCACCATCTGCTAATCATCAAAAACACAACCTGCCACCACCGGAATCAACAACACAAGCTACCATCACCACCATCAACAACACCACTGCTGCACCGCCTGCCACCCCTTCAAAATCACAACAAAAAATCCATACCAAAATCACCCAAATCAACCAAGAAAATCACGACAAATCTCAAACCCAATCCTAAACTCCACACCACCACCACAGAAACCACCACCAGAAATGAGTCTTTGTGCAAGGAATTGCTTCAAAGTTCAAAGTTGCAAGCCTGAGAAGATGAGCTTTAAGACCCACTCCCACCATGCCGCCGCCACCCATTGACCCAAAACCCACTTCCATACAAATCAAAATCCAACTACCCACTACCACCGAATACCCACATTCACTGCCACCGCCCTGCCACATCACAGATCAACCCACAACCCAAATCAACCCACACCACAAACCCACTCCGCCACCACAGACCATCGACCAAGACCCACTCTGCCACCACTACCACATAACCCAGGCAGCCGCTACAGGGAAGACGACTTCGTATTGGAGGATCCATGCCTACCTCTGTCGCTACCACCACCATATAGGGTTTTGGGTTTGAGAAAAATGGAGTTTTAGGTTTGAGGAGAGGAGTGAGCAGCTGTAGAACAAAAGAAAGAGAGAGAAGAAAAGACAGAGAAATGAAAGAGAGAGTGTGAGAAGAGAGCTTCAGTGGGAGAATAAAATAACGTTTTTTGTTTTGCAATTGAGTTACAGTGCGATTCTACATTTAGAATCGTACTGTAGCATAATTGCAAATTTTTTTGCAATAGTCAGCATTTGCAGGACGAGCTGTTGGGGGAAATTGGGCCTTAATGCTATAATATACTTACATATGGCAATTGCAAGCTGGGCTGTGGATGCTCTTAAAATCCCATAACAAAGCCAACTTCTGCCACTTTATGCATTGCTCCACCTTGTAAAATGCGTGCGACTTGAGTTACTCAGGTTTGATTTACGTTTTATATAATACATATTCTCTTCTACTCTAAGGGGACTTGTACTTAGAAGCTAGAATTACTTATTGTTATGTTTATTATTGTTACATACTCTGAACAATCAAGCTAAGGAGCAAAGCTTTTGTCTAATCTCAGATATAGTGGACTGAAGTACTGGACCAAGCCAAAACCAAGTTCTTTTTTATTTCTTCCAAGAAAAAAATATAAAAAAAATGAAAAAGTCTTATGGTGCATACCTGCAAGGGCTTGGGAAGTTGCATTCTAAGTTGCACCAACACGGACACGGGTACAGATACGACACGGGTACGGAAATTTTTGAAAAATAAGGGTACGACACGGCGTGAGTACGGCAATTAAATAATTAATTAAAATTTATATTTAGGCATATTTTTTAATATTTTTAGACATAAAATACATTTATGTCTAGAATTTAGTTTATTTTACCTTTATTTGTAATTTTGTAAATAAATTACAATATATAAATACAATTTTCAATTTAGTTTATTTTACCTTTATTTTTAATTTTGTATTATAATAATAAAATAATTGTCATTGTTAGTTTATATTTTAATCTTGAGTTGATTTAAATAGACCAAAAGCTATGCTTAACCCCAAACCCAACTAAAAGTTAAGCTTATGCCCAAATCCAAAACAAAAATTTTCCTTCTTTTTATTTCATCCTATATTCCCTCCCCCGTACTTGCCAATTGTTACAACAACTTCTCATCAAAGCCAAACAATTTTATTTTATTTACATTTTCTTCTCTCTCTCCAAACTCCCACCGCACATTCATTCACTCTTTATTTTTACTTCTTCCTTTTGTTTGTTTCCTTCCTCCTTTTGCAGCACCATAACTCCCACCAGTTGTTATCACCTTCGATTTGTTCTTCTCAATTCTCAAGCCTGCGTTTCCTGTTGCAGATCCAAGTTCATAGTTTCCTTTTTATCAAAAATTTTTTTTTCTCCCATCTCCCTTCTTCCCCAAGATTTCACTCTCAAGGTATGAAAAATTTTTAGTATTCACATTTTAGCCCGGTTGGAACGGAACTACATTCAAAACATTGGTCCACGCCGTGTCAGAGAAGCGGAAAAAAAGACACCTCTCGGACGCCGGAGTCTGGCGAGTCTTACTGTCAGACACCGATACTTTGCCAAAAAAGGCGTGTTGGTGCAACCTAGGTTGCATTTGAGATAAATGAAAATTGGTAGTATGTTACTATTTGTCTAAGCACAAATATGTTTTCCAATTTTCCAGGGATCAAAATCCAGACTTTTCTGGTAAAGTTCGCAGGGTCTAGACACATTTTAAAGTGTGATTCTTCATTCTGGACACTTGAATCATCGGTAAGCATTCTCAAAAAAAGAAAAAAGGTTAAAAGTCATTAGAAGATCCAGATTCTCAAAAAAGCAATTATGAGTTATCTTTGCCATCAGCAAAGGAATAGAGCAAGGTTACTTTCTTTTGCTCTTGAAAACACTACTACTACTACTATTATTATTATTATTATTATTATTATTATTATTATTATTATTATTATTATTATTATTATTATTATTATTATTATTATTAAAAAAACAGGCTTCTAAGCTTGCTTTCAAGTTATTTAAGTCGTGGATTCGGATTCTAACTCTTGGATATTTCAAAATATTCTCTTCCTATTCATTTACAAGTTTTCAATTAAGGGTAACAAATTTGTTAAATAAGTGTGTTAATCTTACGTCAAAAAATGAGCGTGAGTTAAAAGAGATTTAAAATTTGTACGATGTATTTAAGAGTTAGATCTTTTTGAATATACATCACTGCTAGTTTCTTTTACACATTCTCCCCTCTCCCCGTGTGTATTAAAATACTTAGTTTTCTTTAAAAAAAATGTAAAATAAAAGCTCACAATTTAAAACCTTCAACTATACTCACATTCTCAGCAATTTAGAGCTTGTTTGGTACATATATTTAAACACATATTTTCAGTTTTTAAACAACATTACACATATTTTCACGTACTTTTTCACCCATATGTACTTTAAAAAAAATGAAATTCAAACAAACTGAAAACTGTTGTTTCAACACGTACTAAACAGACTCTTAGGCCTTGTTTGGTTTAAAAAAATGGTCACTCATCACTGATCACTCAATTTTTGTCACTCATCACCCATCACTCGTCACTCATCACTTAAAATACCCAACTCCCTACACCCCACTCTGTTTGGTACCATCACTTACTTATCATCACTCAATATTTTTCAACTGTTTGTGGGACCCACACACTGATCCAATATCAGTTGAATTTTCTCTTTCTTTTTTTTTCCCCTGCCTCTCCCCTTCATTTTCCCATGTTTTTCTTTGCTTTTCTCTTCATCCATGTTAACATCAACCCACTACAACCTACAGTGACAACAGTAGTGTGAAAAGAAAAGAAAAGGAGAATAGAAAAGAAAAGAAGAAAAAAAAAAAAAAACCAAACCCATAAAGTGAAAAGAAAAGAAAAGAAAAGAAGAAGAAGAAGAAAAAAAAAAAAAAAAAAACCAAGCCCAGAAGCCAACGTGAAAAAAAAAGAAAAGGAGAACAGAAAAGAAAAGAAGAAAAAAGAAAAAAAAAACCCAGAAAGTGAAAAGAAAAGAAAAGAAAAGAAGAAGAAGAAAAAAAAAGAACCCAAGCCTAGAAGCCAACGTGAAAAGAAAAGAAAAGGAGAATAGAAAAGAAAAGAAGAAAAAAAAAAAAACCAAACCCAGAAAGTGAAAAGAAAAGAAAAGAAAAGAAAAGAAGAAGAAAAAAAAAAAACCCAAGCTCAGGAGCCAACATGAAAAGAAAAGAAAAGGAGAATAGAAAAGAAAAGAAGAAAAAAAAAAAAAAAACCCAAGCTCAAGAGCCAACGTGAAAAGAAAAGAAAAGGAGAATAGAAAAGAAAAGAAGAAAAAAAAAAAAAAAACCAAACCCAGAAAGTTAAAAGAAAAGAAGAAGAAGGAAAAAAAAAAAAAGAAAAAAAAAAAAGAACACAAGCCTAGAAACCAGCGTGAAAAGAAAAGAAAAGAAGAAAAATAGAAGAAGAAGAAGAAGAAGAAGAAGAAGATGATGAGGAGGAGACCCAGACCCGTGAAAGACACAAATAGAAAAAGAAAAAAGAGAAAGGAGAAAGAAAAAGTCTGACCGTGGGACCCTTATATAATTTTAATTACAAAAATACCATTGAAAACAAAGTTATGAAAACTGAAAACAGGTAAAATGTGTTTTCAGTTTTCATAACTCATCACTCAAAAATCAGAGAATTGAGTGATAAAAACCATAACTCAAAACTCATCCAAACAAAACAACTTGCTGTGGGACCTACAAAATTTGGATATTGAGTGATAAAAACTGAGTATTGAGTGATGAAAACACCCAAACCAAACAAGCTCTTTAATCTTCTTGTTGTTTTTGAAATTTAAATAGATGCACCTTATTTTCCTTCTCAACTTTTATCATTTTTAAAATTTAATCAGATACACTTTATTATTATTTTTTTTCTTTCTATTATATAGTATCTTGCTAAACTAAGATACTAAACCAAAAAATAAAAAAATAAAAACTTCATCGCACCATTTATATGCAAAGAATGGAGGGAATGTCAAAGGAGGGAGGACTGTCCTTTTTATTTATTGCTATTTGTTGGGCTGCTTCATATTTTGCTTCTTTGTTGTTGCAGTTGGAAGTCTGGGCTTTAAGGAGCGAGAAGCTGCTGGGTTGTTAGCTAGCTTGAACACACTGATGGCTGAAATACAGTGTTTGAATAAACTATGTGCAGAGAGGAAAGAAGCTAAAGATTCTTTAAAAAGAAATGGAAGATGATTGAAGAGTTTGATGCCCGCAAATCTGAACTTGAAACTGTTAGAAATTTAGATCCATGTAAACTAAATTGTTTAACCTAATTAATTAATCTAGTGATTAACTTAGGTTTATTATTCAAATCTAGGTTAAAATAATAACAATCATATCATGTAAAGAAGCGGAAATATAAAGAACACAATGATATGATGACCCAGGAAAACCAAACCAGTAAAAAACTTGGGGAGGATTTAACCTAGCTATCCTCAAGGTAAAATAGCAAATCCACTAGAAAGAATTGAAGTTTACACAATAGTGACTTAGACCACTAACATCCTATTGTTACCTCGAGTAGAAAACTTACTACCACGACCACATGATAGTTCCGAGTCCACGGACTACTTCTTTCCTTGGCCTTTGCAAAACACAAGCACCCACGCTTGTGACTTTGAGATCCCACTCAAAGGTTTAGCAACACAAACTCTCCTGTTTGTGACTCCAAGACCACCCTTGAAGGTTTAGATCATCAACACCTTTGATGACAAAAGACGGCGGCAACTTCAACAATACCGGATCTTGAGATTTTTCAAGGAACAACACGGTAGAAGATATAAGAGAGTTTTTTAGATACAAAATCGTAAATACAAAAGATGCATACTCTTCTCTCTTTAAAAAGCCTTGTAAAAATGTGCATATGGTTTCCTTTATATAGTGTGAGAAGTAGATCTGAAACCCTAATCCTTAATGGGCTTGAACTGCTGTTTGGGCCAACTTAAAATTCTGCAGATACGACTTTCGATCGGTCGAGCCTGTCTTTCGATCAATCGAACCAGGCAATTTCTGAATTCTTCTTTCTGCAGCTTACATGTTCTTGAATCTTGACTTGAATCACCTGGAGCATTGTCTAATAAAACCTATAGACTCTAAGATCTATATCTAGACAAGTTTGTGTTCACGAATTTGCCAATTGTTCTAAACTTTTAGAACCTAACAATCTCCCCCTTTGGCAATTCGTGACAAAACTTACATACAAAATGAAATGCTCAAATACAAGAACAACCCAATACAATAAAATGTCCAAATACATCACAAATCCTAATCTAAGACTCCTAACCTAGAAGTTGCAAGAAGAGGTAGAAGGTCTTGATCAGAATGTACCTGTCTTTCCTGAAACACTCAACAAACACATCATCGCATGTGTAGAAAGAAAGACATATAAACAATAATATGAAACAGAATATAAAAACAAAAATAAATTCTAACTCTCCCCCTAAGTTAGATACACCAAAAAGTTTTTATATTCTCCCTCTTTCGAAAACAATTTCAACTAGCCCTAAATAAAACAAACAGGATTCCCACATATCATCTATTTCTCCTCCTTTTTGTCACGTATTGACAAAGATAACTCAAACAAAGAGTAGATTGACAGTAAACATGAGAGAAAAAAAAAAAAAAAAAAGAACCAAAGGAACATAAAACAGTTTAATTCTATAGAAAATAGAGAGAACTCCCCCTATGAAGAGCAACAACTCCCCCTAAGAACAACAAAGACTAAAAAAAACTTTTCTCCCCTCTATAAAAATAGGAAAAACAAAACAAGTTTTGGGAAAAACAGTTTTGGGAAAAATTTAGGAGGTGGGGATAAATAAAACCACACAAACAAAAAAAAATTGAGATGAAGAAAAATATTCTCTCTTTCAATAAATGCAAACTTAACACTATGTGACCCATAAACAGTTGCATGAGTAGAGAAAATATTTACACATTGATTATCCATCATATCTCTTAAGAAAAATATTTTCTGCAGTTCACACATCAAGAAAAAATAGCATATACTAAAATGTACAAAGAACTCAAACATTAATCAATAAATTTTTAATTCAAGTTGAGTACCCAATTTAGCAAAGTGTGTGCATGTTATGTGTGAAAACAATGAGAGATATGACTGCAAAACTGCAAGATGAATATAGAAAAATAATGCAACTCATGTGAATCCTAAACATAAATGATGCATGAAAAAGGTTTGGTCAAAAACTTAATTCTGAAAATTTTTCAGTTTCAATCGATTGAGCATCGATCGAATACCAATCGAGTCAGACTGATTCAAACCAAAAATTTTAATTGCAATTTCGATCGGTCGAGAAATAGCTTCGATCGGTCAAAATTCTGGAAAACTCAAATTTTTGAAAAACAGAGCAATTTAATGCAGTAACTCCTCAAAGTATAGTAATTCATGAATGAAATGCATGAGTATGAGACTGAAAGTTTTTCAAAAACACATGAATTCAACCCAGATCTTTCAAAAACAAGTTTATCAACCAAGTTGTCCTCACAACTCAAATTTTGCATCAAAATCAAGGAATATATAATCTTAGATGGCCACAACAAAATTACACACAATAACATGTACAAAGTTTAGCAAAGAGTAACTTGTGTAGTGTGTGCAACTAGCAAAAGCTTGAGAAACATGTGAGGTGATATGTGAATAGAAATCAATCTCAATTTCTACAAAATTCATCACATAAATTTGAAAGAGACTATCACCTAAAGAGTTACTTCATATAACTCTCACATCTCCTAGAATAAAAGCTTGCAATCATGTAAGTTTCTTAAATTGTCTCATAATGTACACACCAATTTTATTTAATTTGAATTCATTATAGCCCAATAATGTACATACTAATTTTAACATTTTAATAGAGGCTACACCTTATGTTCTTTTTGTGCATGTGCTACACTTTCTCGAGCACAAAATCTTGTGATATGCATTAAGGTGTTCATAATTGGCTAATAAACAATGGTGAAATGGTTATTTATGCCTTTCTCAATAAGTTCAAGTCCGACAATCAAAGGCATGTGATTTCAAGATTGTTAGAAATTTAGACTCCTTAAACCGAAACAGATTAACCTAGATATTTAGCCAAGTGATTAACTTAGGTAAATTAAGCAATTCTAGGTTAACACAAATATATCATATCATGCAAATATGCGGAAAATAAATAACACACGATATGATGACCCAGGAAACCAAACTGGTAAAAATCTGGGGAGGATTTAACCTAGCTATCCTTAAGGTAAAAAGGCATTCACTATGAAAGAATTGAAGTTTACACAATAGCGACTTAGACCACTAACATCTTATTGCTACCTCGAGTAGGAAACTTACTACCACGACCACATGACAGCTCCGAGTCCACGGACTACTTCTTTCCTTGAATTCTCAACAAAGCACAAGCACACCTGCTTGTATATCTTGAAGCACTTGATTCTGCAACTGAAAGATTACCAAGCTCTTGACATCAATCTTGAGATTGGAAACCCTAAGTGTATGTGAAGGTAAACACCTCTAAATCTCACAAATAAGATTCACAAACGCAATATTCAGAACACTAAAAACGTGGCTAGGGTTTTCCCTTTTATACTTAGGGCAAAACATAAAACCCTACACATTAAATGGACTAGGGCTGAGTTGGAAATTCTGCAGAAAAATCATTCTGCACGACTTTTGATCGGTCGAGTCTAATTCTCGATTGATCGAGCCAGGCAGAAATACACAGTAAATTCTGCAGTAACTCGATTCCAACTTTACATGAAAACCCCATACTTTGAACAAGTCTAAACAAGACTAAAAACCGTTTTGATCATAGTTTGCCAACATTACAAAATGAAGTTCTAAAACATTAGTTCCTAATTCTTAGAACCTAACAAACTCCCCCTTTGGCAATCCGTGACAAAACACAAACTTAATAAAAAGCTCAAAGTTTACAAAATAAACAGCCCAATACAAAACAATAGCCACTAAACAAATTCAACCTAACTACTATCTATCAGTTACAAAAGTAGACAGCAGCATGACTGAATCAACCTGTATATTCCTGTAACACTTAACAAACACATAAACGCATGTGTGGAAAGGAAAAACAGTAAAATAACAAATATGCAAACTAACTCTCCCCCTAAATTAGATACATCAAAAATAATTTCAACTCCCCCTAAACAGAACATTCTTGTTAATCTCCCCCTTTTTGTCACGTATTGACAATGATAACTCAAATAAAGAGTAGAGTGACAGTAAACATGAGAGAAAAAGGAGAACCAAGGGAACATAAATAGTTTAGCTCTATAGAAAATAGAGAGAACTCTCCCTAGGAAGAGCAACAACTCCCCTATGAACAACAAAGGTTAAAAAAAAAAACTTTTCTCCCCCTATAAAAATAGGAAAAACAAAACAAGTTTTGGGAAAAACAGTTTTGGGGAAAATTTAGGAAATGGGGATAAAAAAAAAACACACAAACCTAAAAAAATTGAGTTGAGGATATACCTGAAGAAAAATATTCTCTCTTTCAATAAATGCAAACTTGACACTATGTGACCCATAAACAGTTGCATGACTAGAGAAAATATTTGCACATTATTATCCATCATATCTCTTAAGAAAAATATTTTCTGCAATTCACACATCCAGAAAAATAGCATATACTAAAATGTACAAAGGACTCAAAGATTAATCAATCAATTTTTAAATCAAGTTGGGTACCCAATTTAGCAAAGTGTATGCTTGTTATGTGTGAAAACAATGAGAGATATGAATGTAAAACTGCAAGATGGATACAAAAAAAAATGCAATTCATGTGAATCCTAAACTTAAATGATGCATGAAAAAAAATTTGGTCAAAAACTTAGAAACTGAAAATTTTTCAATTTCGATCAGTCGAGCATCGATCGAATACCAATCGAGTCAGACAGATTCAAACCAAAAATTTTAATCGTAATTTTGATCGGTCGAGAGACAGATTCGATCGATCGAAAGTCTGAAAAAATTAATTTTTTGAAAAACAAAGCAATTTTATGTAGAAACTCCTCAAAGCATAGTATTTCATGAATGAAATGCATGAGTATGAGACTGAAAGTTTTTCAAAAACACTTGAATTCAACCCAGATCTTTCAAAAACAAGTTTATTTGCCAATGTGTCCTCAAAACTCAAATTTTGCATCAAAATCAAGGAACATATAATCTTGGATGGCCACAACAAAATCACACACAATAATATGTACAAAATTTAGCAAAGAATAACTTGTATTGTGTGTGCAACTTGCAAAAGCTTGAAAAACATGTGAGATGATATGTAAATAGTAAGCAATCACAATTTCTACACAATTCATCATATACATTGAGAGAGATTATCATATAAATAGTTACATCATATAACTCTCACATCTCCTAGAATAAAAGCTTGCAATCATGTAAGTTTTTTTATTTGCCTCATAATGAACACACCAATTTTAATTAATTTGAATTCATTATAGTCCAATAATGTACACACCAATTTTAGCATTTAAACCGAGGCTACACCTTATGATCTTTTTGTGCATGTGCTACACTTTATGATATGCACTAAGGTGTTCATGATTGGCTAGTAAACAGTGGTGAGATGGTTATTTATGCCTTTCTCATTAAGTTCAAGTCCAACAATTAAAGGCATGTTACTTCAAGATCAAGATCATGTGATAAAAAACTATAAACAACTCCCACACAACATGCACTACAAAGCTCAAACTAGTAAAGTGCAATAAAATAAGCTCATCCAAACTAAACAAAGTACATAAATATGTTATGTAAAGATAATATGGCCAACCTTGATTATAAATCCAAGATATATAATACAAAACACATAAAAATCTTTTTGGTTTTAAAAAATTTATGACCAAAATTAAAACCACACATTATGCTAAATGATTAAAAATGCAAATGCAATGCATGACAGTGCTTAACCAAGCTATAGAGGGTACACAAACAAGAAATATAAATTTCTTAATTAACCTTTAAGTACATGTACAAACTAGTACATACTCAAACAAAATAAAAAAATAGCTTAGCACTTATAGAACACATACTTTTTATGTTTCTCCACAATATCAAGCATGTTCTAAATCAAGAGAGAGATATCATAATTTATGTAATCCTCAAGAAAAATTAAACTAGAAACAAAGTAAAATATTTTTGCCTTTTTGAAATTTTTCAATGTTTTTGGATTTTTTTTTAAAAAAAAACAACCTAAAAAACAAAACAACCAAAAACTAAAAGAAAACATGTCCACAATTAATTGAAAGAATTATATCAAGGACAAGTACACAACACTTACCTTAGAGAATCTTTTCTCACCCATATAGCACGAGTCTTCGGCTTTGTAGGTGAAAATCCATGTGAAGCAGAGTGTGTTTGAGGGATTACACCAATCTTCTGAGAAAGACTGAAATCCTGCAAATTCCTTTCACAAGCCAACAAGCTCAAATTTTTCAAAAGAATATGAAACGATTTATATGGACTTATGGCAGGAGAAATATCATCACATGCCCTAGATTGAAATACGTAATCTTTAAATTTCAATTTATGACAATTAGGACGAATGTGACCATGGACTCCACAAAAATGATAGACAAGAACAAATTTAGGAACATCAGTATTCCTAACAACAAATTTAGTCTCAGATTTTGGTTTTTGCCTCAACAAAGAACAATTTGGTCTAATATGACCAACAACTCCACAAATGTGACAAGTAGGCACAAAAACAGATTTCTTATGCTCTCTAACAGTAGGTTTAGACTTAGATTTAGAAACTTCAGCGTCTACATCAGAACTTTTACTTTCGTCTAACCTAGCAAAATAAGCCTTTTCTTTATTATTCCTCTTGAAATAAGGGATATAAACTTTCTCAGTTTTAGGCTTAAGAGAAACAGAAACACTTCTGTTATCAACAGTAGGCTTGGTACTAGTCAAATTTTCAATTTTAGCTTTAGATTTAACTAACTCTTGTTCCAAGCTTTTCATCTTCTCATCTTGAAAGGAAATTTGATTTTTCAAAAATTCATTCTTTTTATTAGATTCATCTAATCTCACAATCAATTCCTCTTTTTCAAGATTAGCCAATTTGAACTTTTCCTTGAATTTCTTAGTAATTTTCATAGATTTCAATAATTCCTTACGAAGAGTTTCACAGGCATCAATAAAATCAACAGAAACAACAGTGTCCTTTTTATTCAAATCATCACAATAAAAAACAGTAAGACACTTAAAATTATCCATGATAACAGGGATCAAGGATCAGCTCTTAGATCAAAAGATCTAAAACAAAAGAGCTACCCACTCTGATACCACTTGTTAGAAATTTAGACCCCTTAAACCCAAACAGATTAATCTAGATATTTAGCCAAGTGATTAACTTAGGTAAATTAAACAATTCTAGGTTAACACAAATATATCATATCATGCAAATATGCGGAAAATAAATAACACACGATATGATGACCCTGAAAATCAAACCGGTAAAAACCTGGGGAGGATTTAACCTAGCTATCCTCAAGGTAAAAAGGAATTCGCTATGAAAGAATTGAAGTTTACATAATAGCGACTTAGACCACTAACATCCTATTGCTACCTCGAGTAGGAAACTTACTACCACGACCACGTGACAGCTCCGAGTCCACGGACTACTTCTTTCCTTGAATTCTCAGCAAAGCACAAGCACACCTGCTTATATATCTTGAAGCACTTGATTCTGCAACTAAAAGATTACCAAACTCTTGACATCAATCTTGAGATTGGAAACCCTAAGTGTATGTGAAGGTAAACACCTCTAGATCTTACAAATAAGATTCACAAACACAATATTCAGAACACTAAAAACGTGGCTAGGGTTTTCCCTTTTATACTTGGAGCAAAACATAAAACCCTACACATTAAATGAACTAGGGCTGAGTTGGAAACTCTGCAGAAAAAACATTCTGCACAACTTTCGATCAGTCGAGTCTAATTCTCGATCGATCGAGCCAGGCAGAAATGCACAGTAAATTCTGCAGTAACTCGATTCCAACTTTACATGAAAACCCCATACTTTGAGCAAGTCTAAACTAGACTAAAAACCGTTTTGATCATAGTTTGCCAACAGTACAAAATGAAGTTCTAATACATTAGTTCCTAATTCTTAGAACCTAACAAAGATCAAGATCATGTAATCAAAAACTATAAACATCTTCCCACACAACATGCACTACAAAGCTCAAACTAGTAAAGTGCAATAAAATAAGTTCATCCAAGCTAAACAAAGTACATAAACATGTTATGTAAAGATAATATGGCAAACCTTAATTATAAATCCAAGATATATAATACAAAACACATAAAAATCTTTTTGGTTAAAAAAAATTTTATGACCAAAACTAAAAGCACACATTATGCAAAATGATTAAAAATGCACATGCAATGTATGACAGTGCTTAACAAAGCTAAAGAGGGTACACAAACAAGAAATATCAATTTCTTAATTAACCCATGAGTACATGTACAAACTAGTACATACCCATACAAAATCATAAATAGCTTAGCACTTATATAACACATGCTATTCAAGTTTCTCCATAATGTCAAGCATGTTCTAAATCAAGAGAGAGATATCATAATTCATGTAATCCTCAAGAAAAATAAAACTAGACACAAAATAAAATATTTTTGTCTTTTTGAAATTTTTCAATGTTTTTGGATTTTTTTTTTAAACAGAAAAAACAACCTAAAAAACAAAACAACCAAAAACAATAACAAAACATGTCCACAAACAATTGAAAGAATTAAATCAGGGACAAGTAAACAACACTCACCTTAGAGAATCTTTTCTCACCCATATAGTATGAGTCTTCGGCTTTGTAGGTGAAAATTCATGTGAAACAGAGTGTATTTGAGGGATTACACCAATCTTCTAAGAAAGACTGAAATCCTGCAAATTCCTTTCACAAGCCAACAAGCTTAAATTTTTCAAAAGAATATAAAACAATTTGTATGGACTTATGGCAGGAGAAATATCATCACATATCCTAGATTGAAACACAGAATGCTTAAATTTCAATTTATGACAATTAGGACGAATGTGACTAGAGACACCACAAAAGTGACAAACATGAACAAATTTAGGAACATCAGTATTCCTAACAGCAAATTTAGTCTCAGATTTTGGTTTTTGCCTCAATAAAGAACAATTTGGTCTAATATGACCAACAACACCACAAAGATGACAGGTAGGCATAAAAACAAATTTATTATGCTCTCTAACAATAGGTTTAGACTTGGGTGTAGAAACTTCAGTATCTATATCAGAACTTTTACCTTTGTCTAACCTAGCAAAATAAGCCTTTTCTTTATTATTCCTCTTGAAAGGAGGGATATAAACTTTTTCAGCGTTAGGTTTAAGAGAAACAAAAACACTTCTGTTATCAACAACAGGCTTGGTACAAGTCAAATTTTCAATCTTAGCTTTAGATTCAACTAACTCTTGTTCCAAGCTTTTCATCTTCTCATCTTGAGAGGAAATTTGATTTCTTAAAAATTCATTCTTTTTATTAGATTCATCTAATCTAACAATCAATTCCTCTTTTTCAAGATTAACCAATTTTAACTCTTCCTTGAATTTCTTAGATATTTTCATATATTACAGTAATTCCTTACGAAGAGTTTCACAGGCATCAAAAAGATCAACAGAAACAACAGTGTCATTTTTATTCAAATCATCACAAACATGAGCAGAAAGACACTTTAAATTATCCATGATAACAGAGATGAAGAATCAATTCTTAGATCAAAAGATCTAACACAAAAGAGCTACCCGCTCTGATACCACTTGTTAGAAATTTAGATCCCTGTAAACTAAATTGTTTAACCTAATTAATTAACCAAGTAATTAACTTAGGTTTATTATTCAGATATAGGTTAAAACAATAACAATCATATCATGTAAAGCAGCGGAAATATAAAGAACACAATGATATGATGACCCAGGAAAACTAAACTGGTAAAAAACCTGGGGAGGATTTAACCTAGCTATCCTCAAGGTAAAATAGCAAATCCACTAGAAAGAATTGAAGTTTACACAATAGCAACTTAGACCACTAACATCCTATTGCTACCTCGAGTAGAAAACTTACTACCATGACCACATGATAGCTCCGAGTCCACGAACTACTTCTTTCCTTGGCCTTTGCAAAACACAAACACCCACGCTTGTGACTTTGAGATCCCACTCAAAGGTTTAGCAACACAAACTCTCCTGTTTGTTACTCCAAGACGACCCTTAAAGGTTTAAATCATCAACACCTTTGATGACAAAAGAAGGCAACAACTTCAACAATACCGGATCTTGAGATTTTTCAAGGAATAACATGGTAGAAGATATAAGAGAGTTTTTTAGGAACAAAACCCTAAATACAAAAGAGGCACACTCTTCTCTCTCTAAAAAGTCTTGTAAAAACGTGCATAGGGTTTCTTTTATATAGTGGGAGAAGTAGATCTGAAACCCTAATCCTTAATGGGCTTGAACTGCTGTTTGGGCCAACTTAAAATTCTGCAGATACGACTTTCGATCGGTCGAGCCTGTCTTTCGATCGATCGATCCAGGTAATTTCTGAATTCTTCTTTTTGCAGCTTACATGTTCTTGAATCTTGACTTGAATCACCTTGAGCATTGTCTAATAAAACCTATAGACTCTAAGATCTATATCTAGACAAGTTTGTGTTTACGATTTGCCAATTGTTCTAAACTTTTAGAACCTAACAGAAACCATATATATGCTCTTCTTATGGCTAACATGGTAAGATATCTCAACTTTACTGTTTGGAGGTATTGTTATGACATAATTTGTTGTTCCATAGAAATTGGACGGTCTTATTTATTTTGTATAGCATTGAGAAATTCAATAAAGCTAGACACAACAGAAATTCACAAATTAGCCAACTACCTCACACATGTCCACCACATTTTAAATTATAAATTTTTTTAAGGGTACCTCTCTGCATGGATTTTAGGCTTTGGATATAGATGCTTGAAAATTCCATGGATATTTTTTTTATAAACTCTCTTGTTAACCCAAAGAAAGTAAATGAAAATTAGAAATTCCCAAATTAGAACTTTGAGTAAAATTCCATTTCAAATTCCTCATTCAGGCACAACGTTAGTTTACCAACTGAAAACAAACAGGGAAATTTTTTTTTTTCCATATACAGCCAGGAGGAATAGCTATATGGGCTTTTCTATTCACTTTTCCATTGATGTTTTGTATCTTATTCATCAATTCATTTATGTCTTGCGGCAATATGTTTATATTGTAAAGACAAAATATGGATTCATTTTTACATTTTTGGTTGTTGATTCTTTTAGTTAAGCAACATAATTTCAATAGTGTTTAACTTTTTTATTTTTCATTAATGATTTTCTGGTAATTTCATTAATCTTGTAGGATATCGCTACATTCTAGAATCAGCAGCCATTAGCTGCGAGGGAGTATGCATCAAGCGCAATAATTCCAGCTTGCTTAGTTGTTGTGGACATTTCCAATGGTGCAAAAGATCATATTGATAAAGAAGTTTTGCTTTCTATCGAAGTCCTGATAATAACTTCTACATGTTTCTCACTCTCCTCTTCTCTCACCTCTCTCTCTCTCTCTCTCTCTCTCTCTCTCTCTCTCTCTCTCTCTCTCTCTCTCTCAATTTTGGGTGGCTGTGGATTGGCAGTTGGGCTACTGATTGGTGGGTCGATATAAATTGACAAGTTCGGATTTGGTGGGTGGTGGACGGGTTTGTTGTTATGGGTTTGGGGTGGGTATGTGGTGGACAGGTTTGTTGTTCTAGGTTTGTGGTGAATTCCGATGAGTTTGTGATTTTGGTAGTGGTTGTTGACTGTGGTTTTGGTGATGGTTGTTGGTTATGGCAGGGTGGTGGCGATTGTGGTTGTTATAGTTGGTAGTGTGTGTGGTTAATGTGGGTTTGTTGGGTGGTGGCCGATAGGGGTTTAGTGGTTGTTGGTGATGGTGGTGTTGCAGCGGTGGGTTTGAGGTTGCTGTTGCTTCAAAGATATAAATATATATATATATATATATATATATATATATATATAAGTTTATAATAAATAAATGGATAGTGTTTGGCTGGATGTGATAAATAAGAAATGGGATATTGGGTGAGTTGTAAAATTTTGTGTTAAAATAGGTAAATTGATATGTCACCAATCATAAGAAGTATTAATTCAATACTCATTTATTCTTTTTTTGAAGTGTTACCCATTGTCA
The DNA here is from genome assembly GCA_033629205.1 of Lithocarpus polystachyus. Taxonomy (NCBI): domain Eukaryota; kingdom Viridiplantae; phylum Streptophyta; class Magnoliopsida; order Fagales; family Fagaceae; genus Lithocarpus; species Lithocarpus polystachyus. The sequence goes on along the minus strand of CM066172.1, from coordinate 10,905,372 downwards.
TATTAATTTGTAAGCTTTTTTTTACAGTATAATTTGTAATAACTTTAGTATTTTCTTCCAAAAATATATTATGAATTAATAGAAATTCAACTTAATCACAATGAAGTGAATGAAAAATGCCAAAACTACTGTAAATTTTACAACAAAAAATTTACAAACTGAAATGGCAAGAATATTGTAGGAAAGTGGTTTTGGAGCCCAAGTGATATTGGATCTTGAATGAAAATAGGCCTAATACTGATCTGCCCATTTTGATGGCTGACCACTCTGGAAGAATCAGACCTCGAGCTACATACTAGGACTGAATACTGTACTCCTTGGGAATGTTACAGATTAGAATCTGAGGATGAGACATTTACTGAGATATCAAGGGTGATGCACTTGTCGAGCTACTGAGGAAGAACTAAGGGAAATGCAGAATTGTCCTAGGAAGCTTGCTGAAACTTCCTTTGCATTTATAAGACTCATCTGCTTGGCACAGTCACATTTATTGATGAATGACTGGCCTGAACAGTGCAAGAAGTTCCAAAAGTCTCCATTTATCAGGAAAGTAGGGAAGCCAGAGCCTAATGGGATAAGAAGCCCTTTAGCTATGCAGGGATAGCACATTCTAGAGAAGAAAATAGGGCAAATATAAGGGAGGATAAGGGCAAAGAGGAGAACACACAAAAAGTGAGACCAAAACTTAGAGAGAGAGAGAGAGAGAGAGAGAGAGAGAGAGAGAGAGAGAGAGAGAGAATTGTGAACAGAAAATAGAGCTTTAGAACATATTCAAGAGCATGTTCTTGAGAAGAAAGTAACCAAGTGTATTGTATTGCTTCTTGCATGAATAATATAGCTTCACCTTCCTAGTTTTCACGTAGAATTTTGTTCTTATTCAAATCTCCTACTGTGGATTATTGGTAGCCCCGTACTATAAATTAATTGTGTCTTGAAGAGGGTAGTTAATCATTTTCACCTGCACAAATATGATTGGTGCCACTTGGACAATATAATAGAATGTTAAAAATACCTTTTTTAAAAAAATGGTGACAAGTTAGTTTGTAAAACCTATATAGTAAAATTTGTAGTATCATTAGCTTACTTTGGGTGAATTAATCATATTAATAATATATTTGAAAAAAAATTATAATATAAAAACGAAATAAATATTATTTAAGTTATATTTAGATATAAATAGATCCCTTTAAAATTTTTGCCCTACTGTCTTAAGCCGGCTCTGCACACACATATTGTTTGATATAAGCTCATATAATTTGCTAAGACCTCAGAGTCTTTATTTTATTTAGTGGGTATATTTGGCTAGGATGATTTTGGGGAGAAAGCAAAAAAAGAGTGGACTATAGGAGAGAAAATTGGGAGGAAGGGGGGGGGGGGGAGGGGGAATGTTTGGTTGGGAGGGGAGGTGGAGACAAAAAATGGTAGGGCCCAACTATTTTCTCTTCAGGGCCGCCAAAACTTGGTCTCCCCAAATTGTAGAGAATATAGAAATGAAAAAGGGAAGATGTGTTTTTGACAAAAATGTCATGCCCAACCAATAAGTAAATTTTTTTTTTGTTCCTCGTATTATTTCACTGTTCGCTTTTTTTTTTTTTTTTTTGCTAAACTTATTCCATTGTTCGTTGGTTTTGGGCTTTCTTGTTCTTTTATTTTTTATTTTTTTTATTGTGTGTGCTCATTTCACTTTTTTTTAAAAAAATTTATTGGTTTCTTTCATTCTCGTTCTTTCTTTTCTTTTTTATTTTTTTCTCCAATTTTGGATCCTTTGGCTTGTGCTTTTAATATATATATATATATATATATATATATATATTTAAAAGTGAATCCTTCATACACAATTTTTTAATTAAAAAAATGTGTATAAAAAATTATGTTGTATTTTGTTTTATTTAATAGTGACATAACTGTAAATTTGTACCAACTTTATTTTTCATAATTTTCAATTTCTCTACTTTTTCATACTCCTAACCAAACATATAAGAGTAAAAACTAAATCTTCTATATTTTTCAACTTTTTTATTTCTTCCACAATTTCTATCCTCTCACATTTTCAATTCTCTAACTAAGCGAACCCTAATAATAATAATATATTTACATATGCTATGTGCTACTGCCTATATATATATATATATATATATATATGAGTTTTACTAATGTGTGTCCTTAGGACTTACATTAGTAAACTATTTTAGGAAACTTTTTATGAAAAAAAAAAGTGATTAACTTTTTTGATAGTTTTTTCAATTTTTCATATAAAACTTTTTAAAAATGGATGGTTAAAAAGCGTTAATACGTGTAGCTACAGTGTTTTTTGGTTTGTTCAATTGACACTGTAGCTACAGTAGCTATATATATATATATATATATATTTTTTTTTCATTCAGTCATCGATTTGTGTTTTTTTTTTCTTTTAAATATTTATATGAGCTGGCATATATATTGTTATACTGACACAACAAATTTCACAATATTTTCACAATTGTACAGTGTCTTTTGGTTTGTTCAATTGACACTGTAGCTACAGTAACTATAGTTTTTTTTTTTTTTTCTAAGTCATCGGTTTGTACTTTTTCTTTCTTTTAAATATATATATATATATATATATTGTTATACTGATATATAAAAAGCGTCAATGCGTGTAGTTATAGTAGCTACAATGTCTTTTGGTTTGTTCAATTGACATTGTAGGTACAGTAGCTATATATATATATATATATATATATATATATATATATATATATATATACTGACACAACAAATTCTATATATAAAAAGCGTCAATGCGTGTAGTTATAGTAGCTACAATGTCTTTTGGTTTGTTCAATTGACATTGTAGGTACAGTAGCTATAAATATATATATATATATATATATATTTTTTTTTTTTCCCATTCAGCCATCGGTTTGTGCTTTATTTTTTTCTTTTAAATATTTATATGAGCTGGCATATATATTGTTATACTGACACAACAAATTTTATAATATTTTCATAATTATACAGTGTCTTTTGGTTTGTTCAATTGACACTGTAGCTATAGTAACTATAGTGTTTTTTTTTTTTTTTTTTTTCATTCATCGGTGTAAGGACACAAATCACCAGATGGGCCTACAAGCAAAAGAAACTAAGGCCCATGATGTATACAGTGCCCTTGGAATGAATTTGTAGAGAGAGTGGGCCGAGAAAACTTGATTGAAAACGAGTGGGTTGATGGCCCAAGTATAGTTATGACCAGACTAACATAAATGAAGTATTGAGATGGTACAGGGTTCTTCTCGGCTTAGTCCGAGAAGTGAGCTTAGGCAACTGTTCTGAGCACTTGTATCTTTCTCTTTCTTGTTCCTTTCTTCAATGACTTCCCTCTTTTTTCTCCCCTTTTCTCTCTCTGCTTCCTGCTCTATTTATAGGCCAATTTGCCTCACGTGTCAGTTGGGTGATTTTCCTTTGATACTTGTCCCATCAATCTTCACTGGAAGTTTCCACACGATAACTGTAAAGGGTAAAGGTCACTGTTCAGATTTCTTTTCCCCATTAATGCGGCCAGGAGGTTAGCTGTAGGGTTATAAATACGGTGGCAGCAACCTTACACGTAATATCTCTTTGCTGCCACCTGTCCTTTTTGCCTACATAAATCAGGAGGTTCTCCAGCAATGATAGGATCAATGCTGGGGCATTCATTTGGATCGTCTCTCTGATCATCCGACCAGGCAGTGCTTTTGGGGATGATAAAGATGATGACTACGGACCTCGGTTGCGTGCGCCCCCTAGCGAATCCTACTCTCATGAGGAAGAGCATCACCACGGCCACAGGGGTAGAAGCACGTCCTCAAGGGGTGTAAGGAATGATGTAATGAATAGGGCACTTAACCAGATTTCTAAGTCACCCTTCACACGCAGAATCGAAAGAAGAAGCCTTCCTCGGCGTTTTACTCAGCCCATTTTCACTGCATATAATGGACGGACCGATCTTGTGGAACACGTGAGTCATTTCAACTAAAAGATGGCTGTCCACTCTCGGAACGAGACTCTTATGTGCAAGGTGCTCCCCTCCAGTTTGGGACCCGTAGCCATGAGATGGTTCGATGGCTTTGCTGCCAATTCTATTGGATCCTTTCGAGTGCTCACTAAAGCCTTTTGCTCTCGATTCGTTACGAACACTAGGGTCCCTCGGCCATTAGATTCCTTGTTGTCCATGTCTATGCGAGAAGGTACTGGAAAATTTTTAACGAGATTGAAGGGAGTTTCGACGATGTGGCTGTGAGAACTTTCAAGGTCGGCTTGCCAACCGAGCATAATCTGAGGAAGTCACTAACCAAGAAGCCCGTGAGAAGCGTGCGCCGATTAATGGACCGCATCGATGAGTATAAGCGGGTGGAGGAGGATCAACTGCTTGGAAAGGGAAAAGCCAAGGTTATCCCTCAAGAGATGAGGGATTTCAGGTCGGATCGGTACAGCAACAGCAAGCCATGGAGGGACTATAGTGTGCAGTCCGGGTCTGTTACATCGCAGGCAGTCCATGCTGTGTTCCGAGAGCCAATCTACCAGATTCTCGAGAAAATTCAAAACGAGCCATATTTTAGATGGGCGAACAAGATGGGGGGGAGACCCCACGAAGCGCAATCAAAGCCTCCACTGCTAATATCATCAGGAACAAGGGCATACCACAGAGGATTGCGGGACTCTGAGAAGTCACCTAGAACAACTTATGAGGGAGGGAAAGCTACAGCAGTTTTTGCATCGCCCCAATGGTCAAGGAGACCTCGGCAGGTCAGGGGCTTCCGGGACCGCCTCGTCAAGGCCCCCGTTGGGCACGATCAACGTCATCTTTGCAGCACCCGAAAGAGCGGGATCCTACCCTTCTAGAGTGATGTCTGTCTCCAAGACATCTGCCGATGACGCAAATCGAGAGATAAAACGGGCCAGAGTAGAGATCCGACCAGCCTTGAGCTTCTCGGACGAGGATAAGCAGGGCACTATACAGCCCCATGATGACGCTCTGGTCATCACTCTTAGAATAGGGGGATACGACGTGAAGAGGGTGATGGTCGATCAAGGGAGTGGGGCTAAGATCATGTATCCAGACCCATACAAAGGACTGGGTCTACAACCTGAAGATGTGACAGCGTATGACTTGCCTCTGGTCAGCTTTGATGGGAAAACCGTTATCCCTAAGGGTCAGATCAGGCTACCTGTACAAGCAGGGTTCGATGTAGTCGAGGTGGACTTCATTGTAGTGGACGCATACTCTTCCTACACGGCCATTGTAGCCAGACCGTGGCTTCACGCCCTGGGGGCTGTTTCGTCAACCTTGCGCCTAAAGGTTAAATTCCCATCTGAGGGACAAGTGGAGGAGATTGTAGGAAGCCAATCTATGGCAAGACAATGCCTCATAGCTGCAATTACGCATCAGTCTGCTGCCGGGCCAGCAACCACCTTGAGCAGAGACTCATAGCAATCAAAAATTTAGATTCCGCTTAACGTTGTGGAATTGGATGAGGAGAAGTATGAGAGATTGGAGAAAGTTGTCATCGACGGAGACCCAGAGAGGTTCTTCTAGATCGGGGCTCAGTTGCCCCCTCGGGATAAGGAAGAGCTGCTGGCATTCCTTAGAAGAAACATCGACGTGTTCGCCTGGAACCCTTACGAGGCCCCGGGGGTAGATCCGGAGTTTATCTGCCATCACCTAAACGTAAGCCCAACTGCCCTACCCAAGAAACAGCCACCTCGGCGCTCATCCAAAAAGCATTCTGCCGCCGTAAAGGAGGAGGTGAACAAACTCAAGCAGGCAGGGGCTATTAAGGAGGTGTTCTATCCAGAATGGCTGGCCAATATAGTGGTGGTGAAGAAGAAGATCCTATGGTTGAGATTGCTCTAGGTGGCGCTCTGTCTCCCTTACCAGCGGTGAGATGCAAATCCTATGGCAATCTTCTTCTGGATAGACAGAGTGCCACCTAAAGCAATCTCAGCCATAGGATCTTCTTCTTCACCACCGCTGTAAACACATTGATTAAAGTAAAAAACACATTGTTTTATGGAAAAAAGTAATTTCCTCCCTTTATGTTTGAGTTAGTTTCATCCCCTAACTTTAAAGTTGAATAATTTCATCTTTTATATTTTATAGACAAGTATATAGTCCCTGCTGTTACTCTTTTAGTTAAACCTTAACAAAATCTTATAATTCTTAGAATATTTTATTGTGCAATATCTAAAATGCCTCACAAAATTTTAATGTTCCAAAAATTTTCTTAATGTATTTTGAGTTTTATGTGTTAGTCATACTTAGAAAGTAAAAATGATGATATATGATATTCTATTTGTTACCTAGAAAACACTAATTTATTACTGGTTTAAATCTTTTAAATTTATAATTTTATCTAATAGAAACTTCAATGACATATGTTTTTTGTTATTTTTTTTTCTTTTTTTATTTGTTTTCTTTCTTAAAATGGTGTTCATTAAAAATTAAGTAAGCTAAACATCATAGTTAGGCTCATAAAATAAAATGATAAAGAAAGAAGTATGAATAACAAAATATTCATTGCAAATGGTTGTAGGTATTTAATTTGATGAAGAGTTTCAATTGCAGCATATGTCATCATTTATTGCAAAAATTTAAATATTGTAACAATGTTTTATCAAACCTTAGTTATTTATTATTGAAAGATGACGACATTTGTTATCATTCTTAGTAGAATTATTTTGTGAGTAGATATATACTGTCTTTAGTAAATAAGTTCTATGAAATGAAAAAAGTATTTTATATCAAATGATACCATGTCATCTGTATCAAAATCCAATATGAAAAATTAACTACCCACTAACACGTTTTTTAATTGTTAGTGGGTTAGTTATATTTTGTTGGCATGTCTCACACTAATTGAATTTTGATACTGTTGACATGGTATCATTTGATACCAAATACTTTCTCCTAATAAATTATCATACTAAATAGATAGCCATATGTTAAATAATTATTCTAAATTTAAATTCATGGTTTGATATTACTTAAAAAAAAATTATCTTAAATATTCTCATTCAAGGGGATGCACGTTGCACATGCAACCCTTTCTAATATATATATATATATATATATATGGTTAGGTTCAAGTTATACCAGGTATAACTCTAAGTAATGTTATACGACTTAATAACTTGTTATAGAATTCATATTTTAAAAATCTCACCGTTGAATTCCATGATCTATATGTTTTTAACATTCATGCTAATTTTCATGTCAATTGAATGTTATTTACCGTTTAATCTATAGACTCATCTTTTATACATTATTTTAAATTACAAAATATTGAATTTAAACAATTAATTGATGACATGATTATTAGTCTTTGATTACCTCGAAATTTTGCAAGCATAGAGAATAAATGAAGATAATGTAATCTAGCGGTGAGTTTATCAAAATTCGCATTTAATTAAAAAATATTAAGTGATGCAATATTCGTTGAGGGTGAGTGGAATCATGCTGTAAAACACAAAGTTTAAAATAAAATTTTCAAACATTTACTCTCACATCAGAGTCTGCGACAGTCTTTCACGTGGTACAAACGAACAAAACAAAACAGCTTCAAACAGACGACTTGGGTCACACTCCTCAGTTAATTTGGTTACTAAAATAATCATATTATTTTCAATTTATAGTAAATTTGATTCATAGTATTAAGTATTAACTCACTAATTAATAAAATATATTAAAAGCTTGGATTTGTGTGAATATACAAGAGTTTGTTTAGACTCTTAATTAAAAAATTATGACTAGATTGCTTTTATTCTAACTTAAACTAAGTGTGGAATAAGAGTAAATGAAGCGCAATAAACCAAAAACTACTCTAGTACATAAACATGAATAACAAACAATAAAAGTAAAGTACAAGAGTAAGGGAAGAGAGATGCAATCATAAGATAACACCAAGATGTGTTATCGAAGAGGAAACTGAAAACTCGGTGAAAAACCTCTCCGCCACCCTTTAAGCGGTAATCGATCCACTAGAGAATAAAGTTGGAGTACATGAATAAAAAAAGACCCTCCAAGCCTAGTCTACTTAATGTACTCGAGCCCTCCAAGCTCCTGCTACCAATGAAATTCTCAGAGTCATGTCTTCTCGAACTTTCCGGATCCCGCAATACGCCCGATTGTATCCGCCAAATCTCACCGGCTTCTTTTGGCAAATCTTCAAAGCTTTCTAAGTTCTAAAACACTCTTTACACTCTGAAACTGTGTGAGTTGTGTTTGGTTACAAATCTCCTCTCAAAGTATGACAATGAGAGAGAGAAGGAGAAGAGGCTACAATGATTTCTCATTAAGGATGAGTAGCTTTCTCTCTCTCTCTAAAAGATAGGTGTATGTGTTGTAGAAAACTTATCTAGGGTTTTTCTCTTTAAAATGACTTCTCATGCATTTGTGGGTAATGAGGGTATATGTATGGATGAAGAGTAAGAAAGTCACACTTAAAATCCTCTAGACAAAATGTTTTGCAAGTATTTAGCAAGAAGGCCTTACCCGCGAGACATTTGCGAAATTGACAGTCTGACATGACTCTTCAACTTTTGGCATGTGCTCCTTATGTGACTTCCAGCTGTCTTAATCGAATCTTCACCACTTAATACTACACCGATTACAAATAAATCTCACAAAAATACAAAGAAATAAAATTAAAACAATTATAATACTTTTTGTCATGAAATAAAGTTAACATAAAATATAGTTGTAAATTATAACTTTACATATATATTTACAAGTGTGCAATTGCTAACAAAGTTGAAGTAATAATAAAAAAAACCTTATTGAAAAATTTTGCAAAGTGTAATCTAACGATGAGTTTGTTAAAATTCATATCTAATTAAAAGATATTAAATAATGTAACATTTTTTAAAGTTATACCGGATAGGTGTAACTTGGATCATCTCATGTGTATATATATTTTTTCTTTTTTTAGGTGAATGTGTATATGTATAATAATAATAATAATAATAATAATAATAATGCAAAAATACATTCAAGCTTGGCACGTACTTTGAGGGTGAGTGGAATCATGCTGTAAAACACAACGTTTGAAATAATATTTTCAAACATTTACTCTCACATCAGAGTCTATGACAGTCTTTCACGTTGTACAAACGGACAAAACAAAACAGCTTTAAACAGACGGCATGGGTTTCACTCCACACTTATGTAACAAGGGTATAATAGTCAATTTATATAAATTACATTTTTCATCCTTCCATTTTTCTCTCCAACCGAACACAAGAGTTTTCCATCCTCTCACTTTTCCACTCCTCCAACCGAACACACAAGAGGGAAAACTAAAAATTTTCTATCCACCCACTTTTCCATCCTCTCACAATTTTCCATCCTCCCACTTTTCCACTCCTCCAACCGAACAGACCCTTAATATGGTTACTAAAATAGTTAATTTAATTCATATTATTTTTAAGGGTAAATTGTAAATTACACCCTTAAAATTTGAGAGTGGTTAAATTTTACACTCTAAAATTTTAAAATTTGAATTTGACCCTCTGAAATTTGATGATGTTTAGATTTCACACCCTAACGTTTCAGAATTTGAATTTTAACCTCTATATTTTAGAAGTTTTTGGATTTTACTCCCAAAAGTTTTGAGTGTTTGGATTTTACACTCTAAAGTTTCAGAATTTGGGGGTGTAAAATTCATACAACCTAAACTTTAGGGGGTAAAATCTAAATTCTGAAACGTTAGGGTGTAAAATTCAAATATCCCAAATTTCAGGGGGTAAAATCCAAATTTCGAAATTTCAGAGTGTAAAATCTAATCACCCTCAAACTTTAGGAGCGTAAATTGCAATTTACCATATTCTTAATTTATAGTAAATTTGATCCTTATTAACTCATTAATTAATAAAATATATATTTACAAGTGTGCAATTGCTAACAACGTTGAAGTAATAATAAAAAAAAAAAACTTATTGAAAAATATTGCAAAGTGTACTTATTTTTAAAATTCTTTTACCATTGTTTTTTTAAAAGAAGTAGCGAACTTAGATTTTTTTAATTCAAAAAATATAAAATATTTCGTAATTATTAATATGATATATGGTCATTAATTTATAATAAAAATTATGTCAACAGTAAATTCTTTTAAAAGTAATTTTGCTTAAATCATAATTCTCGGCCTTATAAATTTTGGAAAATATTATATGTCCTTTTAAGTTTTAACATGGTTGATTTTCATTTCCGCAATATATTCCACATTCCTATGTTTAGTTAGCCGATTTTACTTTGAAATAAAAGAGATTCTCAAAATAAAAAATAGATAAAGACTTTGGAATAAATGAGACATGTCCTTTTGGAAGGACCTGACTATTTCTGCGAACAAATTGAATTCTTATCGGTTGAGGGCCTAATAATTTCTTAGAAAAAAAATGAGTTCTTATTGGTTGGTATAGAAGACAATCATAGAGAGAGACTAGACCATGGATTGGGATCCGGCTAAATGCAATTGTACTGTGTAATTCACCTCATTTCTTCACAAATATTTTTTACTTTTATTAATTTACTTTTACGTATTTTTTATATTGAATGGTTGAGATTTAAAGTTGTTTTTTACAACTTTAAATCTCACTTGTCCAAGTCTCCAAGGTTTTTATTTTTAAGAAAGTTTCAAACTTATGATATCATCAACTCTTGATAATAACTCTTTATTATTAAACTAATTTTTATTTTTGTTATAGTTGTTGCAATTAATCTTCTTTTATTAAAACAAACAAAAAATTGTTATGATCTCTCCAATTTAGTTCAATATATTAAATATTTGAACTCCAATTAATTCAACTGATAAAATCTCATATTCAGAAAATTAAAAAAAAAAAAGTTAGTCTCAAAATTTGAGGCTCACATGCACTGAGCAAATAGAAAAATTATTAAAAAATACTAAGTTTACAACATTCTCGTAATACAAAATTTGAGTGAGACGTACGTATCAGTATGTGAGTGAGACGTAGCTATCTCATAATAGACGAAAAAAATCCACTCAAAGATTCTGAACTTATCTTGTCGGTTGTTGAAAAAACGACAATATTAGAAGACTTGAGGGATTGACCATTGTGAATGGCTCTCACACTTCACACACTGTTTAAGAGCAAGCCAGGATTTGCTCTTGCTTATTACTTGCATCTGCTCTGCCTCTGCGCACTCTTAAAATCCCATAACAAAGCCAACTTCTGCCACTTTATGCATTGCTCCACCTTGTAAAATGCGTGCGACTTGAGTTAGTCAGGTACGATTTACGTTTTATATAAATACACATTCTCTTCTACTCTAAGGGGATTTATATTTAGAAGTTAGAACTACGTATTGTTTTGTTTATTATTGTTAGATACTGATACTCTGAACAATCAAGCTAAGGAGTAAAGCTTTTGTCCAATGTCAGATATAGTGGACTGAAGTACTGGACCAAGTCAAAACCAAGTTCTTTTTATTTCTTCCAAGAAGAAAAAAATGAAAAAGTCTATGGTGCACACCGCAAGGTCTTGGGAAGTTGCATTTGAGATAAATGAAAATTGGTAGTATGTTGCTATTTGTCTAAGCACAAATATGTTTTCCAATTTTCCAGGGATCAAAATCCAGACTTTTATGGTAAAGTTCGCAGGGTCCAGACACAGTTTAAAGTTTGATTCTTCATTTTGGACACTGAATCATCGGTAAGCATTCTCAAAAAAAGAAAAAAGAAAAAAGGTTAAGAGTCATTAGAATATCCAGATTCTCAAAAAAGCAATTATGAGTCATCTTTGCCATCGCCAAGGGAATAGAGCAAGGTTAGTTTCTTTTGCTCTTGACAACATTATTATTATTATTATTATTATTATTATTATTATTATTATTAGGATAAATTTCAAAAACTACCTCTGCAATTTAGAGTAATACCAAGCAGGTCTGTACTTTTTAAAAATAACTAATATGGTCCCCAAACACAATATAGTCCCTAAACATGGTAACGAACATTTCTTATTTTTTAACTCTCCCTTCTCTTTTCTCCTCTCTGACTTAAACCTCTCTTCTCTCTTCTCACTCTTATCTCCAACCTTTCCTCTCTCAAATCACTACTATAACCACCGAAACATCATCATTGAGACCTACAGCCACCGATCAACGGTTAATCTGAGTTTTCTGCTACTATATTTGAGGTTTGGCTTGGGGTAGGTTTGGTTGCAAGGTTTAAATTTGGTATTTTCTGTGTGGGTTTTTTTTTTTTGAATTAGTGGTGGTGGTTTTCTGTTGGGTTTTGTTGAATTTTCTAATGTTTTTGGGGTGGGATTTTTCATCCTTGAGCTGTTAGGGTGTTGTGTATTTTTGTGTATGTGAATTGTTGTTTGTGGGTATGAATTCAAACCCGATCTCTCTCTTTTTATTTTTTTGGGATACTTCTCCGATTTGGGCAAGCATTCTTCAAGGGATGATGACACCGATCTTGTGGTGGGGCCATCTCATGGAGTCGATGACGACAGATTTGGGTTCATCGGTGATAGTGCATGGGTTTAGTTGTTTGGGTGGTTGGAATTGGTTTGGTTTGGCCATGGGTTTTAGATTGGTTTGATTTGGGTGGCTGTGACTGTGGATCTGCGGTGATTGTGTTCCTATTTATGGATTTGGTTTTGTGGTGGTGGGCTTTGTTGTGGTGGGTTTTTTTGGGTGCAATTGGAATTCGAACTATGGGTTATGTTGTGAATCAAGGCGTCTATGGTTGTAGACCTGTGGTTTTGTGGGTCTTGTCGTCTGAGTTTTGGTTGCGGTGGTGGTTTGAGAGAAAAGAAGATGTCTGAGATAGAGTGAAAGAGAGACCAGATAGAAGAAACAGTGACAAAGTAAGTGAAAAACCACCTTTACTAACGCCGTTTAGAGCATCTCCAGCAAAGGCTGAATATCTATTTTTTTGCAAAGAAAAATCTACTGTTTACCATCAAAAACTCACTCTAGCATCTTCTTTATCTCTATATCTTAGATTAGAGTTGCTAGAGTAATTCTCTACTAGTAGAGAATACTGTAGCAACTACTGTAGCACCTCTAAACAATATTCTCCCTTAGACTAATACCCGGTTGAATAAAAAAATAATTCTTTCTCCCTCGTTCCTTTTCCCTCTCTTTCTTCACTCTCTCTTTCTTCTCTATCTCAACGGTAATATACCACAATCAAAACAAAAACGCAAAAATAATCTTTCTCTTAAGCCTAATGAAATCTAAACAATAAAATAAAACTAATTAAACCAGAACAAAAAAAAAATGTAGAATGCTGATCTTTGTAGCACCGATCTTCACTTCTCTGCCGGTAATTTATGTGTGTATGAGAGAGAATTTGTTTGTGTGAGATAGAGGAAGAGAGTGTTCTAGAATCAAGTAGTATTAGAAAAAGTAAAAAAAAATAATAATTAAGAGCTATAGAGAGAGAGAGAGAGAGAGAGAGAGAGAGATAGCGGAAGAAATGATTCGGAATGAACTACAAAAAGAAAAAGAAGGTAGATAGAAGAAGGGGTGGGATACGTGTGTGGGGGAGGAAAAACCAAGAGAAAAAAAGAAAAAAAAAAAGAAAAAAAAAGAAACGTGAATGACAGATGGTGTGAAGGGAAAAATAATATAAAAATAAGAAATAACAATTAAGAAATACTATTACAGTATTTTCATAATAAATTTTAAGTAATAGATTGTTATTAGCTGATATTATTGAGTAAAAAAATAATTTCAGCAGTGGGTTCAAATTAGAACTAGTAACAATTTTTCACATAAAATTTTGATGTGATTCTTGTGAAAATATTATGAAAAATGTTATGGATATAACACTTTTCATTAGAAAAATATAATTGTTAGGAATGAATATAGGAAAAATAAATGATGATAAAAAAAGAATAAAAAATGAATAAAGAAATAATATTTAAACGAGATAAAGAATGAGATAGAGAATGTGTTGGAAAGCGTATTTGAAAAAGTGGGTAGCTAAAAGGGAAAAATCACTGTTCATTCTCCAAACTGTACAAAAATTTGGAGAATCTGCTGGAGATGCTCTTAGGGACTCAGTTGTGCTTATGTACTATATTGGTTAGTTTTGAGAAGTTGAGGACTTGCTTGGCATTAGTTAACCTCAGGGTAGTTAATGAAATTTACCATTATTATTATTATTATTATTATTATTATTATTATTATTATTAAAAGGTGTAAATGTATTTTTAGTTCTTCTATTTTTTTTTTCATTTTGGTCCTTACATTTTAATTTTATCATTTTTAGTTCCTAAACTAATTAACTTATTTTCATCCTTCCCATCAGTTAACCAATGAAAATATCTAAGGTGGCTAACGGAGGAATTAAAATATTATAAAAAATGCCACATTAGCATCTATTTTTTAAAATAATTTATCAATTTTAACTAAATAAAAAAAGAAAAAACAAAATTAAAAACAATAAAATACATAAATTTAGATTTAATTCATTTTGAATATGAACACACAAGAACATGATCACAGATTTAAATATCATCACAAGAACATAAGAGCACAAACCCAGAACTAAACACAAACTCAAATTTAAAAACACAAAGAACATAATAACAAATATAAACTGTTTACTCTCAAAATAAATGTCAAGTCAAATCATACAAACCCATCAAGAACACATAAGAGCACAAACCTAAAAAAATCATACAAACTCATAAATCAAACACAGAAAAATCAATAAAGAATATTGTACCAAAAAAAAAAAAAAATCAAGCCATATATATACACAAACCAAATTGTCCAAAAGAAAAAATAGATTTAAATCTGAAAATTAAATCAAAACAATCATTAACAAAGTACCCACAAAATTGAACAAACCCAACTCAATCCCTTAACCATACCAGCATAAACCCAGCTCAACCATACCAACACAAAGCAAAACATCTCAGCCTCTCTTTAAACCCATAATGGACCTAGCTGATCTGTCCTAGCCACCATGATCTCCACCTCCACCAATCTAGCGCAGCCGTTAAACCTAACCAACCCGATCTAGGCGTGCGTGTTATTACACATGTTACATGCTCACAAAGCCTCACAACACTGAGCACACAAACACATATACCCAGCACTTACCCTCTGTTTTTCCCTCTAACCTCCACATTTAATTTTTGTGAATCAAGCGTCGTTCAAGATGCTCTTAGCTTGTAGATCGGAGACTTCAGAAACCCCATCTCTTCCTTAATGAGATAGGAGTCAATCACAAACAAGAAAACAAGTGGCGGTTGCGGCAGCAACTGGTCGATTTGGTTGTCTTGGGAGTGCTCGATGAGGGTGTAACAAGGGAAACCTTCAACTATACTCACATTCTTAGCGGTTTAATCTTCTTATTGTTTTTGAAATTTAAATAGATGCACCTTATTTTTTTTTTCTCATCTTTTATCATTTTTAAAATTTAATCAGATACACCTTATTATTTTGTTTTCTTTCTATTATATATCGCACACACAAAATGCATGTGGTGACGCTAATTATTATTATCAATTTATCATTGTCCAACTTTCATGTTGCTAATTTGAATCCTCTGAATCTTTTCAAAATACTTAATCATATTTAGTTCATTTTTTCCCCTTTAGCTATGTCCTAACAAACAAATACTCCATTCGTTCTAATTTGTTTGGTTTGTATTCTATTTTGGAATGACCCAAAATTGAGTCTTATTTGAAAAGTCAAACTCTATTATTTTATTAACAATTCCATTATGCCACTATAGTAATTAAAATTTGATTTGAAGATAAAGATTAAATTTGAATGAGGCTTGGTGGCTACATAATTTAAATTTTAAGATAAGTTTGTAATCCATTGCCAATAGAGTTTGTAATCGAAGTAGTAGTAATTTACAATAACTTTAAAAATTTCTTAGCAGACAAGTTTATTTATTTATTTTTAGGAGAAATTACACTTTACAACTCGTAATTTGTCAGAAAAATACTTTGCTTACTTATGATTTAAAAATTGATACTTTAACCACTTGAAGTAAGTTTTTTCTGTCTTCAGTTACTTATCTCTCTTAAAATTAGGGTGAATTTATATATTTGTTACCTTTTTATGGCTTTTTTCTCTCAAAGCGTAATTTTTTTTTAAAAAAAAATCAAGAAAAAAAAAAATCTAAAAGCTTAGGTTTTATAAAAATTAAAAACTAGCTTTTTTTTTTTCTAATAAACAATTTTTTATCATAACTCTAAACGTGCACGTGAGTGCGAAATAACAAAAACTATTAGATTTTTTTTTTAAAAATTTTATATACAATAATGAAATGATTACAAGTTGAAGTACTGAACTGATAACTAAAACACCAAACTGAAACTAGAGCCAGAGGAAACTAAAGACAAAAGAAGCTTCAGGGCAGTCACGAAGCTTCGCTGGGGTTATCGGCGAAGATGTAGCATGGGTCCATCGGCGATGACAGTCGGCGGCACTCGGAGGTGGAGATCGGCGCCTGCGAGTCAGATCTCAGGGGCGGAACATCGCGATTCGTGAAGCGGCATGGCGAAATCAGTGATGGCGGCGTGGTTCCAGTAGTGAAATCGGTGGCTGCTCGTTGACTTTCAAGCTCTCTCGTTCCTAATCTGGCGGGCGGGAGTTGACTTGGCTTGGTACGAACTAAAGATTCCCAAGTCCCAACAGAGATTTGAAATGATGAAAATTCATTTTTCATATGACCCTTCTTGCCTTACGGAGTTAGGGGAATAGAAAACACATTTTTGGTGTTTTCTGTTTTCATAACTCTATTTTCAATGTCATTTTCGTAATTAAGCTCACAACTCTCCGTAGATTAGTCGCATATTTTGACTTTTGGATTTTTTTTTTTTTTTTGAACAAAAAGTAAACGCAGAACTTTGTGACGAGTGCCAAATGGATGTATTTAGGAAAATTAGAATATTTTAAGTGATCAGCGATGGATGACGAAAATTGAGTGAGAAGTGATAAAAAAAAAAAAAAAAAAAAATCCAAACAAGGCCCTAAGCCTCCCCCAGCAAAATTACATTGATTTACCTAATTTTTTATGTGTCGTTTTATTCAGGAAGGACGACATTGAGGGGCAGGGGCAGCGGCAAGTTCTTAAGAATGGTGAAGGTAATTCAGTGAAAGAAGCAAAGACATATATTCTTGACCCGAGGAAGAAATTCCTTAAAAGATGGAGTGTAGGATTTGTATTGTCGTGTGTGGCTGCAGTAGCAGTGGATCCATTGTTCTTTTACCTTCCTGTGATCAATCAAAACAAGAAGTGCATTGGGTTTGACGGTAGATTGTGGAAAACAACTCTCGTTTTGCGATCTTTCTTCGATATCATTCACCTACTGCATCTTATATTGCAATTTCGCACTGGTTTTATTGACGAGGAACTTCGGAAACAGGGAAGACCTGAGTTAAATACAGATGCTTGGAAAATAGCTCAGAAATATTTGTGGCCTTGGTTCCTATTCGACATTCTGACTATTCTTCCCATCCCACAGGTAAGGGAGACCTCAGTTAATATTTTATATTAAATGTACTGTTCTTATCTCTTAATATGACTAATTCACTTTATGGGGTTAAGTTTATGTTAATCCATAAATTTTTTTTTTCTAGAAATTCCAAAATTAGTACAAGACTCTAATTACAAAGTGATGTAACGAGGAATATAATTGAGGATACTTCAATGAGAAAATAAATGAGTATTTAAATTACTTTTTATGATGTATGTGAAATTGTGACATCAATTTTTGAGACTCGTACAGTAAAATTTGTAAGTAAAACCTATGTTTGTAATACTAAGCAGTCAAAGTTGAATAGTTTCAAACCTTTGTTTGTAAGTAAGCTTTTTTTTTTTTTTTTTTTTCAAGAGCTTTATAGCTTAATCATCAATTCCTGGTATTTATAAAGGAGACTTCCAAAGTTTAAATCCACCATCTTTCATCGTAACTATCAAATTAAAATTTTATTTTATTTTATTTTATTCTTATTTGACAATATTAATTAGATTTTAGTTAACAAAATATTGGAAATATAATCTAGTAATAAATATAACATTTAATTTATTTGTTGATTATACTCAAGCATAGCATTTTATTTTTCGAATAAAAAAATTGCAAAACTAGGTTTCACAATGAAGTAGAAGGTAATTTTTTTAACTGGCTCTTAAATTTTGTACATTTAAAGGGAAATTATCCCAAAACTCAATATAAAATCAATCATAAGCGACTTTTTAGGATTAAAAATTGTTGAGTTTTACTTTAATTAATGATTAAGTTGACATGTATTAAAAAAAAATTATTTTATGTTGTGCCCTATATTTTTATTTTGTCAACAATTAGTAAATGCTAGTTTACATTTTGTTTTCTTCAATAAAAAAAATATTTTACATTTTTTTGTATTAATTTAGTGTTGAATCTTAGTCTATTTCTTATTTTTAAAATTTTTTAATAAAAAAATGGACTCAAAATTTGACCCCTTAAAGATTAAATCCTAGTTTAATTTCCACTACACCCATAAATCACTAGTTTCTTTAAATTATCATTGTCCTACACATGGATTTTGTCCATTCGCTCTAAACACGAAATTTTTTGTAATCTATTCAGGTGGTAGTTCCAATTATTATTTCAGAAATGAGAGGCACAGAATCTACACATAAAGTAAAATTCTTGAACGCTGTTGTTCTCTTCCAATATGTGCCAAGAGTTTATCAAATCTACCTATCCTGGAGGAAACTAATAACAAATGACAAGAAATTTGATAGAATCTTACGGGTCAAAGCTCCATTGAATTTCTTTCTATACATCCTTGCTGGACATGTAAGTTTGATTACGGAGTAATTTCATATTCATTAATAGTGTGTATTTGGATGGCAGGATTTGGACATATGGATCTGGATTTGGGTGATTAAAATCTAAACACCTTGTTTGGATGGTTTAAAAAAGGTCAAAAATTTGGATTTGACAAATATAATCTACCAAGAATTTTAAACCTTTAAAATTCTTGAATTTGAAATGATATCTAAAATCAATAGATTTGAAATCATGGCATTTCAAATCTATTAATTTAAAATCCAAATCCAAATCTAAATCCAAATCCAAATTCAAATTCAAATCTAAGTTTCCAAATGCAACATAAATTTATTCTTGACAAGTTTTGATATTTTATCAATGTCCTGTTGGCTCTGATAAACATTCATTTCAAATGATCTAACATACCAAAAAAAAAAAAAAAAAAATTATAGATTCCAAAGGTTTCATGTTATCAACTTGTGGCCAGTTTAGATTTCAGCCAAATTTACTCAGCTCCCCTCTACTCTCCCCTCCTCTTCCTCTACCTAAACTAGCCCTTGGTGATGATCCTACTATCCTACATTAATTTTTGGATAAAGTTTAGCTACTATCTCACATCATGTTTGTTTGGAGGTGAAATAGGGTGGATGAAAAACTATAGAGTGAAAATAGGAAGAAAAACTTTTTTGGAATGTGTTTGGTTGGGTAAGAAGGATGGAAAAAAAATGATGGGGCTCAATTTTTTTCTCTTTCGGCCCACCAAAATGTTTTCTTCCCAAAATGGAGAGAAAACTGAGTGGAGATGAATTTTTTCTTGATTGACACATGCACATGGGCTTCTTTAAGTTGCCTTTATTTTTTTTCTTCTCCCTTAGGCAGTAACATTGCCTTGTTGCATTTTTGTTTTGTTTTGGTTTTTTTTTTTTTGGGGGCAATGTTGCCACCTCTTTTTTCTTTTGATTTTCTAGGCCTGGGCGTGAGTCTTTTTTTTTTGATTTTCTAGGGTTTGGGCATGATAGTAGTTGTTTTTTTAAAAAAAAAAAAAAAAAAACTAGATGTGATTTTTTTTGGACATGATTATTATTATTTTTTAATAAATTTGGGTGATTACTCTTTTTTTTTGGTTATTTATCACTTTTTTTTGTTTTAATTGGGCATCATTCTTTAACAAGGGTATATGAGTAAATTTATTCAAACTCATTTTTTCTATCACTTCACTTTTCTACTCCTAACCAAACAAGAAGGAGAGAAAATAAAATCTTTTCTATCGTCCCACCATTTTCTATCATCTCACATTTCCACTTCTCCAATTAAACGGACCCTAAGGCTATAATCTTACTCAATAAAATAAAGGTGGAAATCATATTTTAGTCCCTATATTTTCAGGCGATTCCCATTTTAGTCATTACATTTTATTTTTACCGCTTTTAGTCTCTATCTTGAAAAATGCTTCCCGTTTTGGTCTCTGACGTTACATCATAAACGGAGAAAGCTGACGTGGCAAACAGCAGAATAAATTAATACTAAATTAATGTCCAAGTAGCAAAAAAAATATTTTATTAATTTTTTTTTCAGTCATCCTGTGCCTTCTCTCTCCTCAGTCATCCATTTTCTTCTCCACTCTTCCCTCAGAGTTTCTCGCCTAGCCCAGCCACCACAGATCCTCAGAGTTACACGTACATGAACCCACCCATTAACCCTTCCATCATCCTCAACAACCACTTCCATCATCAGGTACTTAGCAATATAACAATATATTTAAAATGTTTGTATAATTACCTGCTGCTTTAAGCTGAAGTGGTGAGAAATTTTAAACTTGGTTTAGAAGAAGATTATTTTAATTAAAAAAGGACTTAATTAAGAAATGAAGTGATATGAGAAAAAAACGTTTTGATTGGCTTAAAAAACACTCTGTTTCTGGACCAAGAAACAGAGCATAGCTCCTAACATGATAGGCAATTTACCCTCCCTTTAAAACAATCGGTAGATTAATTGACCTTTTCAACATGTAGATTAATACCATATCATTTGTTGCTTTGCTGGAGAACCTGTCTTCTTTCAATAAAGCACACTGCCACGTCTCAGCACCACTGTGCATTTTATAAATAACTCAATTTAAAATAGCAATAGTAAAACGTAAAAACTGACTCTGGAAGGAATCATGCATGCCCATCTATGCTGTTCCATCTGGCAAAAGCCAAAAGCTGCTGTTGATTCAAGACGACAAGGCAGTGTGCTTTGTATTGTGAGTCAATGGTGAAATAATTGAATGTTGGAAAGGAGGTGCATTGAAACAAAAAGCATCAGTGGTCATGGCGGGCTACTGTGTATTGTGCGTTATTGATAATATAGTTTTTATATATTTTTATGGGTTTTTATGATAGGGCTTGAAGAAAAAAATAGTTCACCAATGCCCAATGGAGGTGAGGTTGATGCCAAATTTATTTTCCATTGTCTGGTGGAGCTTGGTAGCAATAGCCAAATAGCAAAGGTTGTTATTGCATTGAACACCAAGGCGACTTCACTTTATCCTTTAGAGAACACCAGGTCAGGTTTTTATGTTTTACCATTGCCTTTCATGTTAGGAGCTATGCTCTGTTTCTTGGTCCAGAAATAGAGTGTTTTTTAAACCAGCCAAAACATTTTTTTTCTCATATCACTTCATTTCTTAATTAAGTCATTTTTTAATTAAAATAATCTTCTACTAAACCAAGTATAAAATTTCTCACCACTTCAGCTTAAAGCAGCAGGTCATTATACAAACATTTTAAATATATTGTTATATTGCTAAGTACCTGATGATGGAAGTGGTTGTTGAGGATGATGGAAGGGTTAATGGCTTGGGTGGGTTCATATACGTGTAACTCTGAGGACTCTGAGGATTTGTGGTGGCTGGGCTAGGCGAGAAACTCTGAGGGAAGAGTGGAGAAGAAAATGGATGACTGAGGAGAGAGAAGGCACGGTATGACTGAAAAAAAAAAATGAATAAAATATTTTTTTTTTGCCACGTGGACATTAATTTAGTATTAATTTATTCTGCCGTTTGTCACGTCAGCTTTCTCCGTTTATGATGTAACGTCAGGGACTAAAACGGGAAGTGTTTTTCAGGATAGGGACTAAAAGCGGTAAAAATAAAATGTAGTAGGGATTAAAATGAGAATCGCCTGAAAATGTAGGGACTAAAATGTGATTTCTGCCTAAAATAAATATTACTATATATTTTGAAAATTTAACAGTCGAATTGCATGTTCTTTACACTTTTAATACATATGTCAACTTTTGTGTCAATCGGATAATATGTATTATATGATCTCTAAGGTTATATTTTATACATAATTTTAAGGTACAAAAACTTGCAATTTAAAAAATTTATTGATGGCATAGTTATTAATCTTTAAGTTTTTAAAATTTTGCAAACATGGAAGATATAAGAAAAAGATGTAATCCAATAGTAGATTTGTTAAAATTCACTTTCAATAAAAAAAAAAAAAATACTAATTACTAAGTAATGGTTTATTTCTAATACCTTTCTTATAATCTTTTAAAGATATTAAGAAGTTTCATCATGTCTACTATTATTTTTTTCTCTTATTATTATTGCTCACAATTAATCATAATTGGTTAGGATATCTACATGTATAGTTTATTAATGTTTAATTAATGATTTTGTGGTCTTTTAGGTATTGGGAGCCTTTTGGTATTTTTTCTCTACTCAACGACTAGCGGCTTGCTGGCACGTAGCGTGTGATCAAAATCGTACTGGATGTTATGGGACTTCTTTTAACTGTGATCGCAGTTCTGGAGATCTCTCTTTTATAGATGATATTTGCCCAATAAATGTCACAAATACAACGTCGACCTTTGACTTTGGAATATTTCTTCTAGCCCTTCAGTCTGGTGTCTTAGAATCGCCAGATTTTCCACAAAAATTATTTTTCAGTTTCTGGTGGGGCATGCGAAATCTGAGGTTTGCACATATTAGACTTTTATTTTTCTATATTTAATCTATTATTAAATTTGATGTTTGTGTCTATAATAATTAATTTCCCCTCGTTTAAATTTTTCAAGAAGAACATAAATACTCATCACACATTTGTTAATCCACCAATTTCCACTCTTTTCGCTAATGAAGTTTTGTTTTAATATAGAAGAAGTGTTGTGCCATGCAATTTAATTTGAAGGAAATTTCCTCCAATCTTTCTCTAAAATGGTTTGAAGGACAGAGTTAGGCTTGGGGGTCAACGCTTATTGGGATGATGACACAACTAAAAATGAATATATGTCACCATTATAAAGGGTCTAATAGACCCAAGCTTGGCACTGTAGGAAAACCTTATCTTGAGCCATGTGTTATAATTTATTGAGTCAAATCCTAATTAGCAATCCAATTACAAAAAATAAAAAAATATAACCATTCCCCTTCATTGGCAAACTCTTCCCCTTCCCCTTAACTTTCACCTTCCATTCCACACACCCTTTATTAAATTGCCACCAAATTTCTCATGGGGTTTCCTTTACACACCCAATATTCTTTGGCTTAGTTGTTAAGAGCATTCACATTCAAAATGTTATTTTAGCACCTCAAATACCAAATGAAGTGCATACATTTGGTTAGTTATATCTAAATATTTTTAACAAGAAGCTACAAAAACTGCTATCAATAGTACTTACTATAGCAACAAGCTAAATGTTTAACCCCATTATTTATTCAATTCTATCTCTCCCCTTCAATTAAAAAAGGACAAAGTTTAGATAAAAATTTAGTTGTAGTTTAAGGCTAAAACTTAATCTCCACTAAAAAAGTAAACATTGCTACATATTTTCAAAATCTAACAGTTGGATTGTATGTTCTTTATGATTTTAACATATATATTAAATTTCATGTCAATTGGATGCTATTTACTATATGATTTATAAACTTATTTTTTTATGTATAATTTTAGATTACAAAAACTTGAAATTTAAACATTTGATTGATGAAATAGCTAATTGATCCTTGATTTTTTGGAAATTTTGCAAGCATGGAGAGTAAAAGAAGAAAATGGATTTAATGGTAGATTTGTTAAAATAAACATCCAATAAAAAGATATTAAGTAGAGTTGTAACTTTAGGATACAACTTAGTTTGTAGCCAAAATTTATCCATTAAAAAATCTCTCTCTCTCTCTCTCTCTCACGTTGGGTCATGGTGGTAATGGTAGGCGATGGCTTGGGATTGATTTTGGAATGGGTCATGATGTGTTCATGGGTTTGTAGTTGGGTTGACGGGTTGATTTTGGAATGGGTTTTGCCAAGGAAGGTGTTTCTTGGTGGTGGGTTGTGGATCAACTTTGTTGGGTTGTGGATGGTTGTTGTTGGGTTTTTTCTTGGGTTGTGGGTTATGGTGGTGGTTAGGTGGCTGGTTGTTATGGGTTTTGTGGTTGGTTGTGCCATGGATCGTTGTGGGTTATTTTGATTCTCATTTTGGATTTTGTGTCTAATTGTGCTGTGAGTTGAGGAAGACAGATTGAGAGGTGGGAAAGAGAAAATGAAGAAGCGAATTGGAGAAATTAGTAGTTTTTTTTTCATTTTTTGTTTTATACATATTATTTTAATGGGTTGTGTGTTAAAATAGTTGAAATTATTTATATTATTTTAATGTGTTGAATATATTAAAATAGAAGCCGAGATATAGTCTGAGTTATGAAATAGAGTTAAAATAAATAAAAAAGTTTTTTGAAATGCTAGCTAAATTTTTTAAGTGTTCGAATCTAAATTCTCTTATGGGACCAGTTGGGCTAGTTCCACTATATAAGTATCAATAATGCCAAAGATGCCGTACATAAATCTTAGGGCATTTGGAGTTCCTGAATTCTGATTGCATTCCACGACTGCACAAGAACCTTTGGATTGCGAATGGAGTTTGGGTTTTTTCTCGGGACTCACTTTCTAGATTTGGTTACAACCTTGCCATGAGGAAAAAAAAAAAAAAAAAAATGTAAAATGAGTTTTATTTAATTCAGGTTGCAAATTGTTTAAAGTTAACTAGGGAGGACCAATATCACTGTTGACACCAGAGTAGGGGATAGTGGTGGTGGTTATGGAGTCAATGACAGTAACAGTGAAAGGGAAGGTTTTTGTTTGTTTGTTTTTTTTTTTTAAATGTTTTATGTTTTTATGTTTTTTTTTTTTTTTTTTTTTTTTTTTTTTCATGACTAGTCTAGTGATTAGGATCCTACTTAATAAATTATGACACATGGCACAATATTGTTAGATAGGAGGATCATCAGGTATTGCTTACGTGGTCCTTTGGGAGGACTGAAGGCCATAAACTAATGATCTTGAATGCCCAAGTGTAGATTTTCACATCTCCTTCTAACGGCTTGGTTTCCCCTAAAATTTGTGTATTTTTATTTTATGCATTGTAGTTATAAAGTTTTGAGATTTGTATCTTAGACACTATATTTGTGCCATTTTTGCAGTTCTCTTGGTGAAAACCTCCAAACAAGTAACTATATATGGGAAAACTGCTTTGCACTTTCTATTTCCATCTTTGGCTTGATTCTATTTCTATATTTCTTGGGAAATTTGCAGGTGAGTACCCAATTCTCTTTTTTCTAAAAATGTTTAAGCATCGTAGTTACATGTGAAATTATTCATTACATCTAATGTATTACATCTTTCTCTTATAGGAAAGTAAGCTCTAATTAGTGTGGGTTCAACAGATAAAACCCATGTTTATGTGGAGAGGTTTGTAATGCACTAGGTACATAATGTACTGAATGAAGAAGAGAGAGTGCGATTTCTAGATAGGAATGACACATCAATAATTTAATAAGTTATATGTTAATAATAATATTATTTTTAGTACTATTATTACATTGGTACAAATTTTTGTTTTTTATTTTATAATTTCGATTGTTACAATAGGGTAAGTGAAAGTTGTACATTAGATGTTTCCATTGAAAACACCGGAAATAATTTATCATTTCAAGATTATAGTTCGGTTATTAGGGGTTGGATAATTAAATAAGAATATGACAGATTGTTAGGTTAGTCTTTAAATAAATCTTATCTACTTATAAGAGATAGTGATTTGGTTTTCTTTGATTTTGAATGTTACTTTATCTTGTAAAGCCATCTATATATATGTGTGTGTGTTTTGGTGTTCATTAATAAAGGATGTTTGAAAAATATGATTATTGAGTGAGTTTTCACTTTGGAGATATGGACTCCCAAGTAGTCCATTTATTAATTTGGAGGTCTTGGTTCCTTCAAAGCAATCAACACAAAAATTGGGAGGGAAGCAATCAACACAAAAATTGGGTCCTCATCACTCACTTAGAAGAGCCTTGCAATCATTAACCAAAGCAGAAAGCCTAGTGGTAGTTGAAAGACAGCCGGATACCAGATCAACAACTCTAGCAAAAGTTTTAACTATCATAGCTTGTAGTTGAAGTTTTTATTTTATTTATTTTAAATGAGAAGAAATATTGTAACTTTATAGAAAACTAAACAACCAAATCAGCTAAGGCTACGACATTAAGATGTGAAGAAACATTCTCAATCCACACCGACAAATCACTGATATGTCTAGCATATCTAGCAAGATTGTGAGCTACAGAATTACTTTGTTTCTTAACATGAGAAACACTGAAAACAACAAAGGATTCTGCTAAAAACTTCGCCTATTCAATCAAATGACCATAAGAAGCAAAAGAAGGTTCATCATTTTTAAAGGTATTCATAATTTCTTTGAATTGCCTTCAAGAATAATAGATGAAAACATCAATTCTTGTGCAAAAACTACAGCTCTGACCGCTGCCATAGCCTCAACTTCATCAACTAATGTGGGTAGATTGCACTTCTCTGTCATGGAAGCCATAACCTGTCCCAAACAGTTTCGGATCACAACCCCAACACCAGCCTTCCTATCTTCATTAAACACAACACCATCAAAATTAACTTTGAAAAGTGGCCGTGGTGGAGGAATCAAACGATCTCTGGCTGGACTACGGGAAATGGAGCAACACTCGGGCGATTTTGAGTAAAATCTTCATAAGCAGCAGCTGCAGTAGGCCTCACCTAACCAATGGGGAATGATTTATTGCTCGTTCACAGCAAGTTCCTCCTGTACCAGATTGTCCACACCAAAACATTGAAGAGATCTTGGTTCTTTCCTCTATCAATAACATACGTAACTAGGTCCCCAAACCAAGAGAAAGATATTGAACTTCGAAAATTCCACATTGAGTCTAAATCCCAGAATGGTGAAAGACAGGGACAACTCCAAAGAACATGCAAAGTATCTTCTGAAGATTGATGGCAATGATCGCAAATGTCTTCAAGGATGAATAGATTTTGTTTATATGGGGTAGAGTTTTTGCAAGCTCGCCATAATAAATTAGAGTGGTTCTGGTGCCACAACTATGTGCATAACTTTGTGCACAACTCGCCCACGTGGCGAGTTGTGGTTGGTAGAGGGGTGACCCATGGGCGAGTTGTGCGCAAAGTTGTGCGCATAGTTGTGGCACCAGAATTTTCCAATAAATTATTTACCTTACTCTGAACTGTCAAACCCTATATTTTCTTCCACTTCACTTTACACGATGAAGACTCTCTTTGATCCAGGTCCGTGAACTCTTCAGCCAAAAACTTGTAACCAGATTTTATAGAGTATTGACCCGATTGATTAAAAGGCCAAATAAGTGTATCCTAAATCCGATTTCTGCAAAGAGGAATGGATAAAATAGAACTAACGTCGTGAGGCAAGAATAAATTATCTAGCTCAGTTAAATCCCACTGCTTGGTGAGCTGATCAGTGAGATCAACTACATGAGCTGTGGATAACTCTTCAGATAAAGGAAATTGAAGCCGAGGTTGATCCCTAGAAGATGGCCATGAGTTAGATAGAGGAATGTCTTCCCCACTTCCCACCCTCCAATGGACTCTTTCTTTAAGCACATCCCTACCCTTCAAAATACTTTTTCAAATATAAGACCCCGACGGTACCTCCTTTGACTTCCAAAATAGGGCAATTGAAGAAGAATTTTGTCTTAAAACCCTATAAAATAGTCTTTATTATGCAATAACTGCCAGGCTTGCTTAGCTAGGAGAGCATCATTAAACATACCTAAATCTTTAAAATCCACACTACCTTCAATCTTAGGCTTGCACAATTCCTCCCATCCCACCCAGTGAATTTTCCTATTGTTACCTCATTG
Source organism: Lithocarpus polystachyus (assembly GCA_033629205.1). NCBI lineage: Eukaryota > Viridiplantae > Streptophyta > Magnoliopsida > Fagales > Fagaceae > Lithocarpus > Lithocarpus polystachyus. The sequence continues at coordinate 10,877,402 of CM066172.1, read as the reverse complement.
TCCTCACCAAAACCTCCTGATTAAATTCTCCAAATCATTACATAAACCCAATAGCAACTTGAAGCAACTCATAGAATAAGTTGGAATTGCTTGCACAACTGCCTTAATCAAAATCTCTCTTCTTGTCTATGACAAAAGCTTTTCCTCCCATCCTTGCAACTTCCTCCATACATGTTCTTTGATGTATTCAAAGTTGGCCTTTATTTTCCTACCCACAAAAGAGGGCAAACTAGATATTTCTCATATTGCTTTATCTATGTAACCCCAAGAGCCTCCTTAATTTGAGTCCTCGGATCTTCCGAGGTAGAATTTACTGAAGAAGATAGTGGTCTTATTTCTATTAATCTGTTGAGCTAAACACCTTTCATAAACCCCCAAGATATCCAACACTTTCTAACATTCCTCAGGTGTAGATTTATAGAATAGAAGGCTGTCATTTGTAAATAAAAGATGGGTCAACTTGGGACTTCTTGAACTCAAAGAAAATCCATGAATAATATCTTGTTGAGCCGTTTGAGAAATAAGATTGTGGAGCCCTTCAATGTATATGAGAAATAGGAAAGGGGAAAGATGATCACCTTGTCTAATACCCCTTGTTGGCTTGATAAAACCTTTTGGTTCCCCATTGACTAAAATAAAGTAAGAGACCGTTTTGACACAAAGCATTAACAAAAAAAAAAAAAAAAAAAATCCAATATTTATTGAACCCCTTCTTTCTTATTACAGACTCTAGGAAAGACTACTTCACTCTATCATAAACTTTGCTCATATCCAGTTTCAGGGCCATAAAACCATCTTTGACTAAAATGTGACGTTGCATGCTATGAAGAGTCTCAAAAGCCACCATGATGTTGTTAGAGATGAGATGGTTCTTGGTAAAGGCACTTTGATGCTCAGTATTGATAATCTTTGATAGAATTCTCTTTAGTCTATTAGCCAAGACCTTAGAAAAAGTCTTATATAGAACATTACAAAGACTTATAGATCTAAATTCAGAAACAAGTTCAGGCTTATTGACTTTCTGAATGAGAGTAATAAAAGTATGGTTGAGATGTTAAGGAAGGGAAGCAGAATTAAGAAAAGAAAGTACAAACTAAGTAACATCCATACCTACAAGATTCCAATAATTCTGATAGAAGAGCGGCGGCATTCCATAAACTCATAATTAAGCTGTTCATTCATACCTGAGGTGCCCACGCAAAGAAATTATGTTGATTGTTTCCTCTGGTTGACTGTTGCACGTGGAGGAAAGCAAGATCTGGCAGTAATTAATGAGACAATCTGCCACTTCTTTTGAATCAGTGGTCCAATGTCCTGAAAAATTTCTAATATCATCAATGTTATTTTTCCGAAACCTCTGAGTTCCTCTGCTATGAAAATATAATGAATTTTTATCTCCATGAATAGTCCATAAAGACCGTGATCTTTGAAACCACATTCTATTCTCTTTATCAAGTAAGTCATTAACTTCACTTCTTAACTCCAACACCCAAAAATTTACCACAGACACTAGTGCCTCCTTCTCGACCTGCAGAAGTTGTTTTCTCTTCAACTCCAAGTCCCTCTGAAAGCTCGGATTTGTATATAAACACAAGAGCTTGTTTAGACTCCCAAATAAAAGTTACGGCTCGATTGTTTTTACTTTAAGTTAAACTAAGTGCGGAATAAGAGTAAATGTGAGTGAACAAACAATAAAACTACTCTAAGCCATATTTATCAAATATCAACAGTAAAATAAAAGCTAAAAGAGTAGGGAAGAAGAATGTAAACACAAGATAACACTGAGACGTGTTATCGAAGAGAAAACCGAAGAACCCAGCAAAAAACCTTTCCACCGCCCTCCAAGCGGTAAATCGATCCACTAGAGAATAAATTGGAGTACACGAATAACAAAAACCCTCCAAGCCTAGTCTACCCCATGTACTTGAGCCCTCCAAACTCCTACTACCAACTGACTTGACAAAGCCTTATCTTATCTAGCTTTCCCGGATCACGTAATTTAGCCTGGTTGCATCTGCCAATGATTGGCTTCTTCCAATGCTTTCTAGCAGCACCAAAACCTCACTTTAGACTCAGATTGGGTGTGACAAGTGTTTGGGCTGTCAACCTCTCAAGGATTTGGATATGAAGAGGTAGGAGTAGAGGAAAACCATAAGAAAATGTGTAGATGATTGTGGGTATGACGATCTCTAACTCTCAAGTGTGTTTGCTAGGGTTTTTTATCTGAAAAACACTCTTTACAATACGTGGGTAATGAGGATATATATATATATATATATATATATATATATATATATATAGTGTGGGTGAAGACATGGTGGAGCAGAAATGACAAGATAGCAAAACAGAATGTTTCGCGTGTATTTCGCGGAAAGGCTTTACCCGCGAATTACTCTTGAAAACTCCAGCTGTCGTGACTCTTCGCATTTCAGTCATGTGCTCTGCACGTGGCTTATTTCGCAGGATATTTTCTCGCGAAATCCACTTGGTCTTCAATAAGAGTTTGAGTCTTCACACTCTCTCTCTCACACAACTCTTATAATAAAATCTTATATAAAATACAGGGACAAATGATTGAACAGAATTACAATTAAATTTGGCACGGAATTAACGCCAACACAAAATAGTTGTGAATAACAACTTTACACCCTCCTTACATTCCCAAAACAACTTAAACTCCATTCACGTAAGGCTTTTCCACATTTATCAATTTTATGAACTACCAGAATACCAGGATCAGAGTGCTCAATGTTGGTTCAAACAGTCTACCGTTTGTGAACAACCTTTATCAAGTTGTATTTGAAGTTGGTTGAATAAGTTCAACTCGTCTCTGACATCTCAAGGTTTGGCTGTAACGCTTGTTGGAATATCTACAGCCCTTGAGAAGCCTGAAACTCAAATCCCTCTATGATCTTTAACTTCAGCTATGTCACCAGCATTAACCAAACCTGAATTACCCAAAGAGGAACCATTGATATTTAATTTAACCCAATTATCTGCTTGTTTGCACCACTCAACTTGCACTGTGGTTTTGATTTTGATTTTTTGGTCTTTCACATGCAAAGTGGAAGAAATCCACTACTCACCTCAAAGACAATAGGACTAGGAGCAGCCGAGCAGAGTTTTTGAACACACATCCTTTACTATGTAACCACAAGGCACAAATTCCCAAAGAGAAGACCAAGCTCCAAGGAGAACGATAGGAATGAAGAGTTTAAATTAATGCTACATGGATTTAAAGAAAAAAAGCATCAAGACATTGTCCCCAAGGGAAAAGCCAAAATTGCCTTGCAAAGGGGCAATCCCTTAGGAAATGGGTAATGGATCCAATTTATAAGCCCGCCTAATTTTGTTACACAATGAAGTCACGTGTGTAGCACGTGGTTACTAACCAAAACAAGTAATTGTAACTAAAAAGTAAAAACTGCGAGTAGTTTAACATGCACTTTATCTGATTCTTTTCGTTCTTCTCTTTGAGTTGGTCTCTCTTCTTGCTCTCTATATTTTGATACTCCCCTTAAGATGAGCTGCTGGTGAGTGAATATTCACTATGACAGTCAATTTCTATTTGTTTAGTTCTCTCATAGAACACAGGATATATTGGATCTAATGTGGAGATCAAATTGACTGTCACAAAAAAACAAAGCTTCCATTCAATTTAAATATCCTCGAGAAGATATAATATCCAAACTATGTCACAAGTAGCAATTACCTTGGATCTATATTCAGCTTTTGCTGAAGATCTTGAGACTGTTGGTTGCTTCTTAGACTTCCAAGACACTAAAGAATCTCAAATAAGATGCATTATCCAGACACAGACATTCTTGTGTTTGGACATGAAGCCCGATTTGATTCTACAATGCCTTTTACATGAAGTTCTGCACTAGATGAGAAATATATTCCTTTTAGTATAATTTTGTATGCTGCATTCAAATGAGGCTTCCTTGGCTCAACTTATGAACATCAAAAGTGATATTTCGTCTGGTAATGGTCAAGTATAGCTGCCTTCCAACCAACATTCTAAATATGCTTGTATTATCGAGATTTTCACCTTCATACGTACTAAGCTTAATGTTTTGTTCCATTGGAGTTTTGACAGGCTTGCAACAAACTGAACCGCATCATTCAGTATCTCCAATGCATTACTTCCTTTGACAAAGAGTGATTCCATTTTCTGATCTTGCTACCTCCAACTCAAGAAAGAATTTTAAGTCACCCAAGTCCTTAAGCTTGAAGTTTTAATCCAACAACACATTAAATTGATTCACAGCTTCTTGATCATTACTAGCAATCAGACCATCATCCACATATACTAAAAGAACAATGAAAGACTGTCCTTGTTGCCTAGTAAAGAGAGAGTAATCAGCTTTTGACTAAGTAAAGCCCAATTGGAGTAAAGTTGATAGAAAATTTGGAGAACCACTGCCTTGATGCCTGTTTCAGTCTATAAAGTGGCTTATTAAGTTTACAAATCATCTCCTCCTGACCGTGAAAGCCTTGTGGAAGAGCCATACAAACTTCTAAATCAATGAATCAATATTGAATATTAGAGATGCATGTCTGAGTCTCAGGAAAGCCAGTATCATCCATAAGGCTAACAATTTTATTCCTTCTTCTCCTAACCAAGGTAATGGTTTGGGAAAAAAATTATTGAAGTCTAGAATTTCTACACCTTTGACAGAGGATTTGAAACCTAAGCCTTCTCACTTATCTTTATTTATTTATTTATTTATTTATTTTTAAATTTATTTTGAAAAAGAAATTTATTACTGAAATATCCCCCCCCCCCCCCCCCAAAAAAAAAAAAATTAATAATCCAATGAATTGTTCTAGGCGTTGAAAGTATTTATATTTTGATCTTAATAAAAAAAAAAAAAAAACAACTATACAACTTACAAGGTGAGATTTGGTAAAATTGAACTGACTTAGTAGAGGTCGGACAGATGTACATGCAGTGGACAACATCAAAATCCATAAAAAAATGGGATAAGATACGCATGAAGATGAAGACAAGTCAACGACAAAAACAACATAAGGGCATGATATCATGGATTTCCCAAAAGAAATTTGATAGGACAACAAAAAGCCGGATTATGGAAAACATAAATCAGAGATATGAAGAAGGCGAAGACGTTAATGTGGAGAACCTGATCCCTGATCTTCCTCCGGATCTTCAAAAGGAAGTTAAGCGCCATATCTGCTTACATCTACTAAAGAATGTGAGTTTTATTACCTCTATAAATTTGCTAAATAATTGTATTATAAATTTCATTAATAATAATATGAAAAAAGAGAATAGTTTTATTAATAAATGATCACTACCGCGCACTCTTGGTGTGGTGATCACTCTACAAGTATAAGTGCTTCTAGGGTGTGCAGGGGCAAGGATCGGGGTCCAAGTCTCCAAGAAGGAGCTTCACACACATATATACTTAGATTAGGCTAGAGTAAAAATTCTATCTTGTATAAAAAAAAATGATCGGTTTTATATCCACACAAGCGGGTTGAAACAGCTCGCATGGCTTATTTATTTTATTCTTTTTTTTTTTTTTTATATGAATAAGATGAGATATTATTGAAATATTAATTCTTAGAGCTACATAATCTATACTTATCATCATACTTAAATAGAGATATTTATCTCACATTAGTTGTGTGTATTTAGTATCCGTTGTTTATAACCCTAATCTACAACTACAAAGATTAGTATTATGTAATCTAATTATGTAATCTATTATAAATCTTGTTTAAAATACTAGTATTACTAGTTTCGTGTGTGTTATAATAAGTATTACTAATTACTAAAAAAAAATATTATACTTAATTTTTTTTTTTTGGACATTGTTTAAGTGTGTGATGTGTAGGTTCGTGATGAGTCTCACATTTTAACTATTTATAAATAATTATAAAGAGTTTCAATCGTGACTAGTCATTTAGATGTGTAATGTAGCTATATTTGTAAGTATATTTATATAAACGAAACAAGTTTTATAATAAAAAAAAAGATAGAGTAGTTAATAGAATTGTTGTGGATCTTGAAGATACCATCATTCGGCTTTGGCTCAATTCATTGTCATCCCTCTGCAAAACTCTTTGGCCCATTGTTTTCTAGTTAAATTTTTGTTAATAGATTTTATGGTAATTTGAAAGTAAGCATCTCTTATTTATTTATTTATTAATTAGGAAATAGATTTGTACTTCAACTTATTTGTTTTTCTTGACCAGCTCAAAATCATAAAAGATAATGGCTTGGCGAAGCGTACACAACTGCTGCTTAAGATTTGTGACTCTCTCAAACCAATGTTCTACAACGAGCACTGCTACGTTGTTAGGGAGGGAGACCCAATTGATGCGGTATTCATTATTACAGAAGGCATTGTATGGACTTATCCAAGCAATAACGGTGAAGGATCTGACTCTCGACATGCAAAACGTCTTGAAGAAGGTCAGTACTTTGGAGGAAAACTTCTTGAATGGGTTTTGAAACCTACCTCGGACGACATGCGCAACCTATCCATACTTCCTGTTTCTTCAATAACCCTCAAAACCCACACAAAAGTGGAAGCCTTCGCTCTAATGGCCCACGACTTCAAAAAAATATTGGAGTCTAAGTTCTCACTATTAGGACCCGAGAAATTGCAATTCAAGGCTGCAAAACGTGTACAACGATTTTGGTTCCGGCATCGCCCAAAGAAGGATGATGATGTTGTTGAATCCATGGCAGCTTCTATTACAGTCTGTTGCTGCAATCAACCGAAGTGTTGGTGCTTCAAGAAAACGTCAGAATCAAGCAGTGCCGACACTGTTGCTGTAAATCAATAGTTGGTTTTGATGTCTAATTACATGTATTAAGTTAGTTTTGATGGATCGGTTAGTTTTTACTAGTCATACAGCTGCTTCATTGTTTGGATTCTGTGTAGGTGCACCATTCTGAAAATTATAATGGTAGATTTAGAAAAAGAATAATATGTGAAATAATAAACTCTTTAGGGTAACATTAAATAAGGATTCTGCGTAAAACCTTTATCTTGTAAGTAGTAACACATGCGAAGCATATCTAATCTTATTTCATACAATAGGATCCCATTATGCTTCATTCATTTGTTACTAGTGGAATGTATGGACACCATGATACATAGGGCATAATTTTTTTTTCCACATTATAAAAGATAAATTACACATACTACCCATGTAGTATACTCTTATAATATGAGACTACCTTGTAGTTTATTGCATGACATCTACTTCCCTTGTAATTTGCTTTATGAGAATACATTTATATCTCTTGTATTTTTTTGTAAGAAATTTTTATCTCACTTTTGTAATTCGACATCTATAAATATCTATAAAATTGAATATGTTTGACTAATAGTTGACTTCTACATTTTGTATTATATAAGTTTCAGAACCTCCACAATTTTCTACCTCATTACTATTTTCTTTTTAAATTTTAATATCCTATTTTTAAAATCTATTCCTCTCCTCTATCTCATGCTTAAAAAATGCAGACCTCTCCCTCTGCTCTCTCACTAATATTTGTCTCTATATTTCTCTCATGGTTGCAAAGCCCTCCACCTCGCTACTTCACCGAACCACACAATCAACCCAATGTTCAGCACCCCGCTAGCCTTAGACCTCTAGAATGGCTACAGGTAAAATATTTTATATTAATTTTGGGCGTTTAATAGGATTTAGGTTTGACTATTTTGGTTGGTTGTTTTAGATTTAGAATTGGTTTTTATCAAATTTTCAAGACCCTAATTTAGGTTCTCCCTCAATTTTGGTTCCTTTTGATATACAACCTTCAATCCCAATTTCATCTTCCCATCAGTGGCCATGGAAGAGTGACCCACTCTCTAACAAACTCTTCTACAGATACCCCCACTCCCAGTATTAATGGTAATTTCACTTTCTTTCATTCGTTTTAGGTCCCGTGATCGTAATTTGATATATTTCAAATCATAACTGTTAGGACATATGTGGAACATGTTAAGAACATATGTCATATAGAATTGACTAATCTATTGACAAAACGCACTTTACTTGTAATTGGGTAGATCTAGCCTCGGTTTATTTGGATGATATCTCAATGTCTCATTCTTTTAATGTGTTGTAGCCTATTAGAGAAGAACCAGGTAGGAAGAGAAGAAAGGAATATGGAGATTGTGGCTCATGTTGATTACAAACGGCATTGCATGGACCTATACAAACAGTAATACTGATGAAGGAAGGCATGCTGAGCGTCTTGAAAAAGGTCACTTCTTTGGAAAAGAACTTCTTGAATGGGCTTGGAAACCTTCCTCTGTCAACATATACAACCTATCCAAACTCCCACTTTCCTCATAAACCCTCAAATCCCATACAAAGGTGGAAGCCTTTGCCCTAATGGTCAACGACTTGAAGGGTAATCTCTATTCTAGGTTTTCACGATTAGACCTAGAGCAATTGCAAGTTGAGGCAGCTTCCACTCTACAACGAATCTGGCGTCGCCATCACCCAAAGACGGATGATAGCGTTAAATCCAAGGCAGCTTCTATTTTACAATGAGTCTGGTGCTGCAATCAACCAAAGTGTTGGTGCTCCAAGAAAACTTATGAATCCAGTAGTACCTGGCATTTTTGTGCAAAGCAATGGATTTGGATATCTAATATTATTTTATATGATAGGATTCAATTATGTCTGATTCATTTGCGTTACTAATCCAATGCATAGGCACCTGTGGTAAACATGGCACATTTTTCCCCTTATTATTAATGGTAAATTATACATATAACTACCTTTAAATTAAATATGGAATTACCATGCGATTTATTTCCCAGCACTTACCTCCCTTGTAATTTGTTTTATGGGATATTTATCTCGTTTGTGTTTCACTTTATGGAGCATCTTTGTTATCTTTTTTAAAAAATTGATGGTTTAGCTAGTGCCAACATCACATATAAAAATATAATTGAAGAAAGAAATAGTTTTACCTGTACATTTTCTCTCTCTAACTTTCTCCTTCAAACCTCATTTGGGTGTATGTGTTTGTTTACAAGGTGTACTCTTTAATATAGAATTTTTTTTTCTTTAATTCTTTCCTAAGAAGGTTGTTGGCACTTCTCCCATTATTTTATTCCATTAATAATAGTGGAAAAAATGTCTTATAAAGAAAACCACAAAAGAATTAAATGCCTCGTTAAACAAACAACTAGGATGGTGTGGATGTATGAGAAAAAAGAAATCTTGAACAACAAACAACCAAAGCTAGTATTCACTACATCAAATAATTCCCATTAATGAAAGATATAAATCTATTGAAGAAAATATATAAAACACATGTCGAATGAAAATGGTTGTGTGTGTATATATATTGTTGAAATTGAAGCAAAATATAACATATTGTAGAGGAAAATTGCAGAGAGAGATGTGGAAGTGAAAGCAATAAGAAAAGAAAGAACACAAAGAATATGTGATGATTTGGACGGATGGTCTATGTCCGTAGAGGAAGTCCTTGTCAGGTACATTTTACTATATGATCAAATATGTTGTAAAATGAACCCTAGTAGGGTATATATAGGAATTGCAAGAGATAGGGTTAAGTGCACATTAACTTTATATTACAATTGAGCCTCTTGGATCAATACACGTGTAATATAAATCCAATATATATCTTTAAATTCAATGTAGTCACCATGCCGTCCATTTCATACAAAAAATTTCACTTCAATATGCTACACTGTCGTTGTTCTCAGACAAATGTGCCAGGGTTTCTAACCTAGTCTTCGTCTGTAGTAGTTCCGTTTCCTTTCTCCGTGAGAAAAACGAGTGAGTTCCCTATAGTAACAAGGTTACTACTAGGGCTAGAGATTTGCCTTTCGTGGGGTGGGGAAACAGTGATAGTATAGGAATGGACGAACTAACACGAAGGTGCGATAACCTTTCTCTGTCCGCAATGGAAAACAAGGTAGTAGTTTTGTCAAAAAAGAGTCAGGCTGCGGAGTTCGACTTAGCAGCGAAGTTCTATACAAAGAGAGCCCTGAATAAGGAGGCGGTGGCTTGCACATTCCAGCCTCTTTGGCGTACCAAGGATAGTTTCCATATTAGAAACGCGGGAAATAACATTTTGTTATTCAATTTTGAGTTGGAGGTTGATGCAGAAAAGGTCATCCTCGGCGAACCATGGTCATATGATAGGCACTTGGTAATCTTCCAACGTTTTGATGGGAGCAGAGCTCTGAAGGAAATCAAGTTTAAGTTCTGCTCCTTTTGGATACAAATACATGACATTCCTTTCAAGTTCTTGACACCGGAGATGGCAGTGGAGATCGGGGAGACTATTAGGCCTGTTAGTAAACCTCGGGAAACCTTTGAAATAGTTGGGGGAACGTTTTTGCGGGTGAGGGTAAAGGTGGATACTTCCCACCCCCTCTGCTGCGGATGGAGAGTAAACTTTGAGGAAGGGTTTGTTGGAAAAATAGCATTGAGTGAATTATAAATTGATGTTTTCTACGTTCACTTGAAGATGTTATTGTAAGTGGTGAAAATCCTTGAGTCCCACATTGGAAATGATAGAGAATATGAGTTTGAGTTGGATATTGGGTTGGGCTTTAAGCATGTGTGGTCTAGGCCCACATATTCAATTAATAATAATATTTTATTATTTTCATTTTGAGTCAGTAAGTCTGTATACAGCAGTTATCTTTGAAATGGTGTTTCAGTTTTAAGTTACGTATAATTTCATTGTCCCTCATTCATGAAAAATAATTTTTGAGAAAAACTCTCCCAGTGAGAATATTTTGAGCATTCATTTTGTGTCAAAGAGAGAGAAAGAGACATTGAGTAGTTCGCAGAGCACGACCTTGTGTGCTTCGTTTTCGTGCTGTAGATCATTTTATCCTGGGAGGCAAACGTCCGTGAGTCTCAAAGCACCATAGTGATTGTGTGAGGGGCGAAATCTGATTTAAGGAAATTGTGTCAAACACAAGACTTAATCTGAATTTGTTCATCATTCACGCATTTGGTCTGTGAGTTTTTAATCATTTGCAGATTTCTTCTTAAATATATATTCAGTATTTGTTTATTGCTCTTGTCTATCATATCTATTTGTGTTATTGCTTATATTTATATCTGTGTATAATTGCTGAAATATAACCAACAGTCTTAAAGCAGATTCGTATATTTTAATTTACTTTTGTGATTTGGGATTGACTGTGAAAGGAATTTGTGTTGGTTGAAAACACTAATCGGCATTTGTTTTCTCTGCATTGAAACGGGCAAAACTGGGTTTGTGTTTATCGGTTTTCGTATATATCTATATACTTATTTTTTTTATAAAGAAAAAATTTGTGAACTTTAATATTTGAAATCGTTGAATCACGTGTTTGACTGTGCTGGTGATATTGCTTTCAAGACCATCCACTTCCTTTTTTATTATAATATTGAGGTGATCTTGCTTTTTAGTAAAATTGATTTGTGTCTGACAGTTAGGGTTTGATTATTATATTATATAATATTTGGATATTTGTCACTTTGAATTTTTTGATTGATTGGGCATGGTATAGAGTCATGTGTAGTTTGTATGATTGATGTTTGCTTTGTATCTGCAATCTCTCTTTTGTGTTAGCGTCCTTGCATGCATTTTCTTGTTTATTCTGAAATAGCGAAAAACAAATCGGTTTGGGTTTATCAGTTATTGCGAAAGGTATTCTGTGTGTCAGTGTGAGTTTGCATTGTGCCTACTCTGTTCCTGCAACTAGTTTTACTTTCTTTTTTGCACAGTAACGTTTGAAAGTTATTTTCTTAAACTTGGTTGATTTTAAGGACAATTTATTTGAATTTTGTTGAACACAGATGTCAAATAAAATTGTTGTGAATCCTGCTGTGGCTCAAACCAATATGAACCTTTCTGCTGTGATTTCTGAAGTGAACGTGGTAGGAGGAAATACCAAGGAATGGTGGGTGGACACTGGGGCTACTCGCCATGTATGTTCAAAAAAGAAAATGTTTTCTATATATAATCCTATGGGTAATGGAGGAAAAATTTTCATGGGAAATTCCTCAACCTCTAAGATTGAAGGAATTGGAAAGGTTGTGCTCAAAATGACTACGGGCAGGTTTCTTACTTTGAAAGATGTACTGCATGTGCCAGACATTCAAAAAACATTGTATCTAGCTCATTGTTGAGCAAGAATGATTTCAAGTTAGTTTTTGAGTATGATAAATTTTCACTCTTTAAAAGTGGAATGTATGTGGGCAAAGGATATTTGAGTAATGGCTTGTTTAAGATGAATATAATGACTGTTATTGATAATAATAAGGGTGCATCTTCTGTTTACATGCTTGAGTCATTTAATGTTTGGCATGGTATGTGACATGAAATCTGTACAAACTAGAGGTGGTAAGAAATATCTCATCACTTTCATAGATGATTGCACTAGATACTGTTATGTGTACTTGCTAAGGAACAAGGATGAGGCAATTGAGGCATTCATGCAATATAAGAATGAGGTTGAGAATCAACTCAACAAAAAGATAAAGGTTCTAAGGAGTGATAGAGGTGGGGAATATGAATCACCTTTTGGTGAGTTCTGTTTACAGCATGGTATTGTTCATCAAACCACTGCACCTTATTCATCTCAGCAAAATGGAGTTGTTGAAAGGAAAAATAGAACCTTAAAGGATATGATGAATGCTATGTTGATAAGTTCCGGTTTACCGCAGAACTTGTGGGGGGAAGCTATTCTTTCCGCCAATTATATTCTTAATAAATTGCCTAGAAAGAAAACCAAGAAGACACCATATGAATTATGGAAAGGTAAAATGCCTTCCTATCAATTCTTAAAGGTGTGGGGGTGTTTGGCAAAGGTGTCTGTCCCTATGCCTAAAAGGATAAAGATAGGATCAAAATCAGTGGATTGTGTTTTCATCGGTTATGCTCATAATAGTAGTGCATATCGGTTTCTAATTCATAAGTCTGACATTTCTGACATGAATGTGAATACTATTATTGAATCAAGGAATGCAGTATGTTTTAAAGAAATATTTCCTTACAAATTCACACAAGTATCAAGTTCTCTTAAGAGAAACTTTGAGTCTACGTCTAGTATTTCTCATGATCAAGAGTTGATGAAAGAGAGGAATGAGGTTAAGCCTAGACGTAGTAAGAGGGCTAAAACGTCAAAATCATTTGGTCCAGATTTTCTAACGTTTATGTTAGAAGATAAACCTTAAAGCTTCAAGGAAGCTATATCAACACCTGAGGCGCCTTTCTGGAAAGCTGTCAATAGTGAGATTGAATCCATCTTACAAAATCACACATGGGAACTAGTGGATCTTCCACTAGGTTATAAACCTCTAGGATATAAATGGATATTCAAGAGGAAATTAAAGGCTGATGGATCTATTGACAAGTACAAGGCAAGACTTGTTGTAAAGGGTTACAAACAAAAGGAAGGTGTAGATTATTTTGACACATATTCACTTGTTTCAAACGTCCATTCGGATGTTGGTGGCTATTGCAGCGTTGCATAACCTAGAGATACATCAAATGGATGTAAAAACAGCATTCTTGAATGGTGAATTAGATGAGGAGATTTATATGGAACAACCAGAGGGGTTCATTGTTCTTGGTCAAGAAAAGAAAGTGTGCAGGCTTGTTAAATCTCTTTATGGATTAAAGCAAGCTCCAAAGCAATGGCATGAGAAATTTGACAATGCAATGATGTCAAATGGGTTTAGAATCAATGAGTGTGACAAATGTGTGTATATTAAAGATACTGCAAATGGCTATGTCATTGTGTGTCTCTATGTTGATGATATGCTCATTATAGGTAGCAATAATGTTATTATTAAAGCTACCAAGAGAATGTTGACTAGTGAGTTCGACATGAAAGATTTAGGTGTTGCAGATGTGATACTAGGAATGAAAATTTCTAGAAAATCCGATGGATTTGTCTTATCTCAATCACATTATGTTAAGAAAGTTCTTGAGAACTTCAAGAAATATGATGACAGTCCAGTGAGAACACCTATAGATGTAAATCTACATCTAACTAAGAATAAAGGGCAAGGCATATCTCAATTGGAGTATTTGAGAATAATAGGCAGTCTTATGTATATAATGAACTACACTAGACCAGACATAGCATATGCTGTCAGCAAGTTGAGTAGATATACAAGTAATCCAGGGGAAGACCATTGGAAGGCATTAGTTAGGGTTTGAGGTATTTGAAATACATTTTAAACTATGGGTTGCACTACACTCGGTATCCAGCTGTACTAGAAGGGTATAGTGATGCTAATTGGATATCCGACACAAAAGATACCAAATTCACAAGTCTATATGTCTTTACACTTGGTGGTGTAGCGGTATCTTGGAAGTCTTCTAAACAAACATGCATTGCTAGATCCACAATGGAATCAGAATTTACTGCATTGGACAAAGCAGGAGAAGAAGCAGAGTGGCTTCGTCACTTCCTGGAGGATATGCCAATGTGGATGAAACCTGTGCCCTATATTTGTATACATTGTGATAGCAAATTAGCCATTGGTAGGGCACAGAGTCATATGTACAACGGTAAGTCTCGACATATACGTCAAAGACATAATACCGTGAGGCAGTTGCTCTCTAATGGAATTATTTCCATTGACTTCATAAAGTCAAAAGAGAATATAGCGGATCCGTTAACCAAAGGTTTGAGTAGAGAGCAAGTAAACTGCTCATCGAGGGGAATGGGGTTAAAGCCTATGACATAAAAGTCTTTGGGATGGCAACCCAACCTAGTTGACTGGAGATCCCAAGATCTAGGTTCAAAGGGACAACCGAATCATGGAGACTAATTTTTATCACTATGGAGATAACATCTCCCTCCCATTCCTATGATGAAATAGTGATGCCTGCAAGTGATGTTCAGGGTAAGCTTTGCTTTTAATGATTCTTATATCTTGGAATTTCAAGTGGGGTATAGCAGGATACTCTTAATAAGAATCACCTATATGAGTGTGAAGTGGGCCGCTTCCATGAGAGTTTTTAGGTTGAACTCTCTAGAGCACTTTATGAATTTACTAGGATATGTTTAGGGCAGAAATGAACACAATTATAAGAATCGAAAAATGTCCGAAAAGGAGCTGTGTGAATTCTGTTGTTTTGGTATACACAAATGGCTGACAGTTCAAAAACATCATGTTTACTAATTAGCTAGTATATCCGATAGTCTTTCACAAAGGAAGGTTCAAAGCCAAAAGCCACCTCTCCCGATACAGTAACTTTTCTTCTACTCTCTCTGTGTCTGCATCATCATTTGCATTGTGCTCTATCAATTTCTATTCATGTGGGGGATTGTTGGAAAAATAGCATTGAGTGAATTAGAAATTGATGTTTTCTACGTTCACTTGAAGATGTTATTGTAAGTGGTGAAAATCCTTGAGTCCCGCATTGGAAATGATAGAGAATATGAGTTTGGGTTGGATATTGGGTTGGGTTTTAGGCATATGTGGTCTAGGCCCACTTATCCAATTAATAATAATATTTTATTATTTTAATTTTGAGTCAGTAAGTCTGTATACAGCAGTTATCTCTGAAACGGTGTTCAGTTTTAAGTTACGTATAATTTCATTGTCCCTCATTCATGAAAAATAATTTTTAAGAAAAACTCTCCCAGTGAGAATATTTTGAGTATTTATTTTATGTCAAAGAGAGAGAAAGAGAAATTGAGTAGTTCGTAGAGCACGACCTTGTGTGCTTCGTTTTTGTGCTGTAGATCATTTTATCCTGGGAGACAGACGTCCGTGAGTCTCAAAGCACCACAGTGATTGTGTGAGGGACGAAATCTGCTTTAAGGAGATTGTGTCAAACACAAGCCTTGATCTGAATTTGTTCATCATTTACGCATTTGGTCTGTGAGTTTTTAATTATTTGCAGATTTCTTCTTAAATATATATTCAGTATTTGTTTATTGCTCTTATCTATCATATCTATTTGTGTTATTGCTTATATTTAGATCTGTGTATTGTTCTTTTCTTCATCACAAAAGTAAATTGTTGAAATATAACCAACAGAGTTGGAACAGTGGGTATTCGTTCCAATATGAAAGGCTCCCCAATATATGTTTCTAGTGTGGACTGCTATTGCATGACGAGAAAGAATGGGAAGTCTGGCTAAAGAGTAAGGGCACGCTGTCGGAGGAACAACAACAATTTGGGCACTAAATCAAAGCCTCTCCATTTGGACCGGGTTGAAGACAAGTGATTGATGTAAAGGGTTTTAACACCTCGACGGCATCAAACTCCCCTCAAAGGAGTGGTCCAGAAAAGGGTGATACACAGCGGAGGGAATGCTTGACCCGTCCTCCGCTTTTAGGGTACGAAGAGGCGAGGGCTAGAGAAGGGTGGGAGGACCAACTAGTGACGAAACTGGCGCGAAAAACAGGGCATGCATAGTAGGGTGTCACGCTGAATTAAGGCATGAGTAGTGGAAATTCAGAGGAAGGTAAAAATCTCAAAGACTTCAAAACTATTATTGTGGATATTGATAGGGAGTTAGCAAATAAAAAACAAAGTTCAAATCCCATAGTTGAGGATATTATCCAAGAGATTAAGGGTAATAGCTCGAAACCTAATAGACACGAGTCTCTAGATAACTTCACTGAGTGCTTAGAGGGTCAAACTGAGGAACATAATTTTCAGAATTGTGGCGCTCTGGTTTAGGAGAATGGGAAGACGTGTTTCGCGGCTGGATGGGTGGAAAATGTGTAGAAAAAGAAGGGCGCAAAAGCTGGGAAAGGGAGGACTTCAAAAGGGGCAACTATCCAAAACAAAAGTGGTGAGGGGCCTTCCTTAAATAAACAACAAAAAAAGGGCCATTGGACCAGATTGACCAATAGGCCCAACAAAGACATTAATGTAGATAGCCCAAAGGAAGTGGAAGGCCCAAAACGAAAAACCAGGATGATGGGCTGCCAGGGAGATGTGACTGTAGACAAAGAAAAAAAAAGTTGAAGGTAGATGTGGAAACAAAGAAATTAAGTGTGCTATTTGCTACACATTTAGGATCGGCGAAGGTTGCGGAGTAACCCCACCGGGTCCAATGAGTCTCTTAAGTTGGAACTATTGAGGATTTGAGAACCATCAGACAGTTAATGCCTTAAAAAAGGTAATTAGGATAGAAGATCTCACAATTATTTGTTTGATGGAAACTAAATCAGATGAAGATTGGATGACCATGGTACAAAATCAATGTGGTTTTAAACAAAGTTTTGTTGTTCCTAGTAATGGCCTTAGTGGTGGTTTAGCGTTGTTTTGGAAGTGTGATGTCAAAGTGGAGGTAAAGAAATCCTCTTTATCTCATATTGATGTGGTTGTGAGAGGAGGTTGTAGTCTCGGTCAGTGGAATCTAATGGGGTTTTACGGAAACCCGAACACAGCTCTACGGGCCGAATCATGGAAGCTACTAAAGGAGCTTAGTGGGCTTTATCCATTACCGTGGCTAATAATAGGAGATTTTAATGAGATCTTATGCTCTGGTGAGAAGGAAAGGGGGGGGGGGGGGGGTGGTTTGTAAGGCCCAATAAACAGATGGCCCGATTAAAAGAGGCAATTGAATTCTGCTGCTTAAGAGAGGTGGGCTTCGTGGGACCAAAATACACATGGCTATATCAAACACATGATGGCTCCCAAATCAGAGAGAGATTTGATAGGGCGTTGGCCACTTAAGACTGGTTTGTGTTGTTTCCAACAACGAAATTGTTCCACAAATCCTCCTTAGTATCTGACCATAGCCCTCTGCTACTATCCTTCCTTCATAAGACGAAGAAGAAAAAGCAAAAGAAGCTCTTGCGGTTTGAATCCATGTGGTTGAACGATGCCCGTTGTGATCAGGTGGTCTCTGATGCGTGGAATGAGGGGCTAATCTCTAGCTCTGATTTTCCAATGGTGCGATGTATAGAGGAGTGCATATCGAAATTGGAAGAGTGGAATCAAAATGTTTTTGGGCATGTGGGCAAAAAAATCGCTCAATTGCAGAAGGAACTGGAGTGGCTATAGAGACAACCATCATCCCTAAACATAAACAAAAACCTCAAAGAAACAAGGGTGGAGCTTAATTGCAGGCTATACAAGGAAAGTGCGATGTGGAAGCAGTGGGCTAGACTAAACTGGTTCCAGGCCGGAGATCGCAATACCGGGTTTTTCCATGCTAAAGCTTCATCATGGTTTCAAAAGAATTTAATTGAAGGGGTCTGTGACGCAAATGAGGTTTGGCAGGAAGAATGTGGGGATATTGAAAGGGTGTTTGTGGATTACTATTTGGATTTATTCACCTTATCAAACCCATCGGATTTCTCAGAAATGATGGAGGCAGTTCAACCAAAAGTATCGGAGGCAGTTCAACCAAAAGTATCGGAGGCAGTGAATGCAAGGCTGACTAGGGATATTCAAGCAGAAGAGGTATACAAGGCACTGAAGCAAATGTACTCGTTGAAAGCCCTAGGCCCTGACGTTATGCCACCCCTTTTCTTTCAACATTTCTGGCCTGTGGTGTTTAGGATATTTACTAAAATTGTTTTGGTTTTCTTAAACTTAGGGATCATTCTTCCAAAATTTAATGATACTCATATTGTATTGATTCCTAAGACAAAGAACCTAAAGAAAGTTTGAATATAGATCAATTAGTTTATGTAATGTGGTCTATAAACTGGCATAAAAAAATTTGGCAAATAGGCTCAAGAAGATTTCGCCTTCTATCATTAGTGATTCTCAAAGCGCTTTTGTTAATGGAAGGCTAATCACAAACAATGTGCTAATGGCGTTCGAGACAACGCACCACATTAACCAGAAAAAAGGAGGGGTCAATGGTGAGATGGCTTTGAAGCTCGATATGAGCAAAGCCTACGATAGGGTGGAATGGAGGTGTTTGGAAAAGATCATGGAGAAATTGGGCTTTCACCCTAGATGGCGAAGCCTTATGTCATAATGTACCTCTACGGTCACCTACTTTATTTGAATAAATGGCAAGCTGTGTGGTCAAATTACCCCTACTTGCTGCCTCCGTTAAGGTGACCCCCTCTCCTCCTATCTTTTTCTATTGTGTGCTGAAGGTTTGTGGGCAATAATTAAAAAAGCTGTGGCTTTAGGTAGAATGGAAGGCATCTCCATTTGCCAAGAGGGCCTTAGTATCTCTCACCTCTTTTTTGCAATCGATAGTATCATTTTCTGCAAAGCGACCATTGAGGAATGTGACTCCCTACAATAGATTTTGAATGCTTAGGAAAACTCATTGGGCCAGCAATTGAACCGAACCAAGACCTCCTTGTTCTTTAGCCCCAATACATTATAAGTGATCAAAAATGAAATCAATTCTAGGTTCGGGGCACAAGTGATAAAACAACATGAAAAGTACTTGGGCCTTCCCTCTTTAATAGGGCGAAATAAAAAGAACTCCTTCAGAGAAATAAAGGAAAAGTTGGCTGGAAAGTTGGTGGGATGGAAAGAAAAGTTACTCTCAAAGGCTGGGAAGGAAGTGTTGATTAAGGCAGTAGCACAAGCTATACCTACATATGCCATGAGTTGCTTCAAAATCCTTGATTCCCTTTGTGATGAGATGACTGGTGTGATCATAAATTTTTGGTGGGGGCAACGTAAAGAGGAGCATAAGATGGCTCAGATTAGTTGGGAAAAATTGTGCGTGCCGATGGCCTGTGGAGGTATGGGATTTAAAAAAATTCAACAGTTCAACTTGGCATTGTTGACCAAACAGGGATGAAGGTTGCAATCAGGCCAAGAATCTCTACTATACAGAGTTTTCAAAGAGAGATACTTCCCAAATTGTGACTTTGTTCATGCTAGTTTGGGGTGCAATCCTTCCTTTGCTTGGAGAAGTCTACTGGAGGCTCAAGAAGTCATGAAGAAGGGGGTAAGATGGCAGGTGGGTAATGGTCATTGGATACATATTTGGAAAGACAAATGGCTGCTTTCTCCGTCTACTTATAAGGTAACATCTCCTCCCTCAGGCCTACCCTTAATTCATCAAACTTTGTGGAAAGCTCTTCTTGATCAAGCTCTAGATCACTAAGCTTCTTGGTGGCCAGCCTATATAGTTTCTCATGCTTCTTAGAAACCTTGTACAATATCTCATAGGCTGTATGGATATCATCATGATCATCCATTTTCTCGAACATTGAACCACCAAGTCCTCTTCTTCATCCACATCTTCAACAGTCCTCTCAGTAGGACTTACAATGGCAATGAAGGCATTTAGGATTTCATCATCCCCATTATCAAAATCATCCTCAGGCTTAGTGTTACTCAACGTAGCAGCAAGTGCCTTGCTCTTCTTAATGGTTTTGAGATACGTGGGACACTCTTGTTTCATGTGATCGAAGCCCTAATACCCAAAGCACTTTGGTCCTGAGGGAACAGTCTACTGATTGCCATCTTTAGCATCATTCTTCCCTTTTTCTAGGCTCTTGAGCTGCGAAGAACTGGATTGCTTTCGGTCCTTGTTAAATCCTTTCACGTTTGCATTCTTTATAAACTTCTTGAACTACCTTGTGATATAGGCTTTCATCTTAGAATCTTCATTGTCTAAAGACTCATCAGTGTCACTACTCTTGGCCTTCAATGCCATGCTTTTGCTCTTGCTTGATTTCCCAATTCTAGTCAAACCCAACTCATAGGTCTGTAGATTTCCAACCAACTCTGTCAAAGGAATTTTGTCAATGTCCTTTGATTCCTCAATTGCAGTGATCTTGGCATGAAATCTCTCAAGTAGAGATCTGAGCACCTTTCTCACAATCTTGAATTTATGAATGGTTTCTCCAAGATTAAATGTTGAGTTTACTATGTCCTTGAGCTTGGCATAGAACTTATCAAACGACTCATCCTCCTCCATTTTGATCTCTTCAAAACTTGTAGTGAGCCTTTAAAGTTTTGA
This sequence comes from Lithocarpus polystachyus, assembly GCA_033629205.1. Lineage (NCBI taxonomy): Eukaryota > Viridiplantae > Streptophyta > Magnoliopsida > Fagales > Fagaceae > Lithocarpus > Lithocarpus polystachyus. The sequence goes on along the minus strand of CM066172.1, from coordinate 10,856,494 downwards.
ATCCTTAATAGCCTTGGTTCCTTCATAGGTTGTCTGGAGAATGGTCCATGCTTCCTTAGTAGTTTTAGTAGAGGAAATCTTCTTGAATTCCTCATCATAGCTGCACTAAATAAAGCATTCAATGCCCTGCTGTTGAAGTTTGCCGCCTTGATCTTAGCATCATCCCAATTGGCCGATGCTTCCTTTAGCTTAGTCCAGCCAATCTCTACAGCTTGCCACACCTTTTCATCTAAAAACTGCAAGAAAGCTCTCATGCATACTTTCCAGTATGCATAGTTAGTGCCATCAAATAAAGGAGGTATAAGAAGAGACTGTCCTCTATCCATGACAAACAGGGATCAATGGATTACACAGCAAAGTTTATAACTTAATCAGAGTGTGCCTGCTTTGATACCATTTGTTGAACCGTGAGCTGTGTCATTCCACCTCAAAACCAATTGGTGATAAGGAAGACATACTCAAATCTTTTGTGGCATTCGACATCACACCACGCAGGCCTATTTTTAGAGTGGTTATAGGGAGTCAAATTGTGGTCCCCTCAACAATCCCTCTCTTACAATGACACTCCTATGACTCGAACCCATGACCTTGGCTCTGATACTATTTGTTAGGCCAAGAATGTATTGACCCCTTGTGATATATTAATTGATTAATTAGCCAAGTTTATTAATTAATCAAATTAACATGCAATGTACGTGGCAGTACAAACAAATCACCAATTAAAATAAAGTGCAGAGGAAAAAAAAGTTAACACGGTGATTTGTTTATGAATGGGGAAAACCTACACGGCAAAAATCTCACCGGGTGATTTTAAGGTCACCACTCCCGAGAATCCACTATTATCAAAACAAGCGGTTCCAAGTAAAGGAATTCCAGTATTTTATACCAACCTATAGTTGAACCCTTACCCCAATATCCAACTGGACTTTTTCTGTAGTGACAATCTTTCCTTTTAATGCACGGCTCCGTGTACGTGACTATCTAATTGCACAGATCCCAGTACGCGACTTAATTACCAACTTGAAAAAGATGTTGGCTGCAAAGTTCTTCAGTTCATCCAGACGATAAAGATCAAGAAGCTTCTTGGTCACAAAACCCTATGGTGTACAAACATAGTAGCTCCTTCAAGAGAAAGATAAAGTAGGGCAAATTCTGTCTCCAGTCACAATTGGCATGAACATGACTTTGTTCTATGCTCGCGCAACCTTTTACGGTTCTTAAAATAATCTTTATATATGTTTAGGCTTCTGAGAAAGAAATCCTAAACACATACTTACAGATTAGAGTGAAATCAGGCCTAAAAAACTGAATTTCATAAAACTCGACAGATAGGGTATCTATCAAGCTAGCTGTCGAGCTTCGGGCTTCAGCAGCTTTTAAACCTCGATAGATACTAGCTGACTTCTTCATTTGTTTCTTGGACAGAGTTGCATTGCTTTAACACATGAACTTGAAATCTTGTTCCTTTAAGTATTAAACACATCCTTGATCTACCCAATTACAAGTAAAGTGCATTTTGTCAAAGGATTAGCCAATTCTATAATGACATATGTTTCTAACATGATTTACATATGTCCTAAGAATAAGATTGCTAATTTTTGTTAAGAACAAAAATTAGCAATATTCAATAGAACTGTCCAAATTCAAATTCCTGCTCGCCTAACTATTGAATTATATAAAACAAAAAGCTTACAAAAAGAAAAAAATAAAAAACAAAAACAAAAAAAAAGATTGCTGATTTTTATTTCTCCCATTTGTTACACTTAAGTGCTTAAGTTGACTACGGAGTCTTCTTGGAGGAGTCTTCCTTTTTGGCCAACCCCCATGAGAGATGGAGATGAATTCCTTTCTGTTGAGGCCTTATAATTTCTTAGGTAAAAAAAATTCTTATTGATTGGTGAAGAAGACGATATTAATAGCGAGAAACACTAAAAAATTGTCAATGAATAACACTTC